>ML257821.1:393-38412 GCA_005239495.1 Nicotiana undulata | reverse complement strand
AAGGATCACCAAGAGTTCTTGGTAAAATGGCAAGGGTGTGATGCAGAGGATAACACTTGGGAGGGAGGAACAAACCTCAAAGCCTACAAGAGCCTCATTGAAGATTATTTGGGGAGCAAGGCGCCGAGGACGTCGCCAACTCAGGTGGGGGAGAATGTCATGGGCGGCTTTCCATCCATGCCCCATGACCCCTTGGACGCGCCCCGTGGCGTCCTAGCAAGCATCCCAACGCCTAGCGCCACGGACGGCCCCGTGGTCTTGGCCGCTCCAAGTGACAAGCGCGCAGGTGCCTCTGTCGCCCCACCAATTTCCCTCGCTAGCGCCCAGCCGCAAGCAACTGCCAACAGCGCCGCACGCACAGACAATGCCGCGCGCGCAGATCATGATGCCGGACACAAAGTTGCTGCCAACGGACCTGTTTCTACCTTTGTAGAAAATTAAGTCCTTTTCTTTGAAATCATAGACTAGCTTTATTCCATGTACTTCCATTATGTTTCTCTATCCTAGTTTAGTCTACTCATGTAACTAGGGTTTATTTTTTTAAAGCATTATTAGGGGGTATCAAGCATTCAAAACTTTCAAGCCAGAAAATCCCTGTACTGGTGTCTCTACCCCTCGACACCGCATTTCATTCATTTTGTAATAGCTTTCATTATTGCAATCCAGCTTTCATCATTTCAAACATCATTACTGTTCTCTCAATTGTTGGCATTGGTTTTCCCACACGGCACTGACAATCTAGTCTAGCGTGTGGCGAGGACCTCATTTGGCGGACATCAACCACCCTGACATCGGTTGCTTAGCCTTACGTCGCCCTTCCAAAGCATCTCAGGAAGGCGCCGCGTAACATATCTAATGCATATGTTGGTCCTAAGCATGGATTCTAATGCAGATATAGGGAATGTAAAAACCTAAGGCATGGTTTCTGCCCGGTAATATGGATGAAACTACATAGTTACCCTCCCTATTTCACTAGCCATCCCCAATATTTGTTTACACATAATTATTACAGACCAGCTGAATAAATTACATAAATAGATAAAAGAAAAAAAGAAGTTAAACTATAAGGAGCCTGAAGTAGGCCAAAATGTACCAAACTATCCATAGCCTCACATGCCAAATTTTCATAGCCTTTCTCATGTCCGGGTGTGTCAGAGCTCACACCCAGATTTCATAACCAGAACTGAGTAAGTGCAGTATGGAAGAACCAGCCCCAGCGCATCAGAGTTCAGAGGGATCTCATAGGGATCCCAAAGCAGTCACATACTGGAGGGGCAGAACTTAAGGACCTAAGAATAGAGTGAGAGTGCTTGACATAGTTTTGAAAAGGTTTTAATATGAAAGCAATGTTTGAGAAAAAGACTCAGTTGAAGTAGTTTTATAAAATATGAGAGTTGTTTAGCAGTAAAACAATTTTGACAAGAATTGTGTAATCACACAAACAACATATCAAACATGGAGCCAAACAGGTTCAGCAGTACTCAAATAACAATCCTTCACACAGGGATAATTGGGGACTGGGGACACATAATACACATATAATAAATAGAAGTCCTTTGCAATTAAGGGGTATCTAATAGTGCAAATAGTAAGACATGGATTCAGGGGTGCGAATTAAAACATAGTTACAGAATCAGAAGTGCTTTAGGAGGTTCATGGGACTGGGAGATGACATAGTATAGGATTTCATAGCAACAGTGAGGACATAGAAGTATTAGACATGATTAAGCATAGCATCAAGACAACTTAGGGTAACAAATTAGTTTTGCAAAAATAGGTGCATGCCAGAATTGGACAACAAATAGACAAGCATTCAAAAATAATAATAAACAAAGTAGAGTCACACTGTGACAGACTACCGGGGGGGGGGGTAAACATGCTGATCCTAAAAGGGGTAGGACATCTTGTGGAATCATATTGAATATTTATCGATATATTATGTACCGTGCTAAAAAATCGATCCTTGTTTACCAACCACACATTGTCTAACCAAATCCAATTATCTCTCGATACGTTCCTCAAAAAAGAACTAATATGCTGAGTGAAGCAGTAATGTAGACATGTTAGTTACATGTTGAAAAGCTAAACAACAAACATAAGTGGACCGATGATTAAATTAAAGCAGTAAGCAAACACATTGAGTTTGGGACTTGTATTCAAAATCCGAACATACCAGTAAAGAGAGTAAACACAGAGTGAAGAACAGGAGAATGAAATATTTGGCCTTGGCTTGCAGCTGGCTAATTCAATAGCGAGTACCAAAGAAAGCAGAAGAGCTTTTAATGTATGAGAGAGTGGTGAACTAATGTGAGTTCGTGTGTGTAGAAGACTTAAAAGGGAGCAATACATATATAGTAGTTTGAAAGCTAAGTAAAATAAGGTAAGAATCAAAATTGTACAGTGATTATGGAACTCGGAATCAATCAAAGCAAATATCAGTCCAACTACTCCCTAAATTAAGGAGTTATTTCAAATGGTAAAAGACAGGTAACAAATAAGGAAAGAGACCATATATAACTGGATTATAACAACTAAGAAAATAATTCAAAAAGTAAGTATAGAACAGGTAATTAGGGCTAGGTTCAGAAAATCTTAATTTAGAAAACAATATTAAGAATCCGTAAATAATGTAGTCAAACACATAATAGGGCAAGAACAGGCCATGGGTGTGAGTGAACAACCAATGGTCCCTTGAGGACCTCAGAGATGGCAAGAATTCGGCATGGGGGAGCCATTGAGGCTAGGGGTGGTAGTGGAGCCACCATTATTACCGGTAAAAAAAAAGCCGGTGAGTGGAAGACATGGTTAGGCAGAGAGATCTTGAGAGAGAATGAGAGGGTGTGACGGCGGATAAAATGAGAGAATGAGGGAAANGGGGGGGGGGGGGGGGGGGCAGGTCGTTTAGGTTAATTAAGGTAAGGGTGAATCTGGGCCGTTGATCAAAATTGATCAACGACCAAGATTTAAGCAGATACTGGGTCGGGTAATTTAGAAATTAGGATTGGGTATTGGGCTGGTTTAATTAAGGAATTTAGGCTAGTTAAAATAGGTTATAATTGAAATGAAATGGGGCTATTTGTTAAATACCCAATTCGAATTAGTTAAAATAATTTATAAAATAGCTAGTAATTATAAGAAAAATGAATTTCATGCATAGAAAATAGTTTAAAATGATTATTTAGTATTTTGAAATACAAAGGACTAATTTCTGGTAAATAATAGTACGAAATTATATGTTTGGGCTATAATTGCAAAGTTATTGCAATTATAGCTAAAAGGTGCCAATTTGGCTAATTATGAAATAATTTGATCTTAATAGGACCATAAATAATAAATTAAGTCAATAATTTCTTTTGAAATTATTTGTGATGCAATTTTATAATTATCTATTGGAAATAAAGTACTGGATAAAGTAGTAAAAATGTAGAAAAATTATGGAAAAATACCAATTGCTACTAATGCATGATTTTGAAGGTATATATGCAATTTTTAGAATATTTTAGGAAAAATTGGGTATCAACAGTAATAACTTAAATACTATTTCCCCTTTTTCTTTTATCTCTACTCTATCCCTCATTATGTATATAATCACCCCTCTTGTATATATTCATTGCTTTACCTTTACTAGTTTATTTTATAGCTTCTTAATTACTTTATTAGCTTCTTCTTATGATTTATTGAACAATAAGCCTTTGGTTTTCTTAATGCCACAGTTCTTTCCAAAGGTGGTTCTTGTGTGAACTGGGTAACTCTTTCCGACGATGGATGGCGTGACAAGCTTCTTAAGGGATTGAGTCAATTTTTGATATTTAGGTAAAAAAAAGTAGTGTAATGAATAAATATGAGTCGATCATGTTTCACATGGTACCAACACACTTAACTATGCACTTATGGTTAAAAACAAGTTTTTGTAAAAGAAATAGCTCTAGTTAGTAACCTTTTGAATCTTGTGTTGACTTAGGCAATTATCAGATAGTTTAGTTGAACCGTAAAGATTTTCAATCTTGAATGCGGCTGTTGTGGAACCTCGAATCCTGTCTCTTTAACTATCCGGTTGTGTGAGAGGCGAGGTATTTTGTTACAAGTCCAAGTACCCATGCGAATGGTCTAGAACTTGCCCTGAATGTGTTTCTAGGCGAAATTCTAAGTTAGCTTGGCTTGAGAAGTTATTGTAGGCCCTCCTTGACCCGTTTTTTAAACATTCCATGGACCACCAATGATATCATCCTTAGTAAACCCTTTTGAGTCTATAGCCTTTATTTTCAATAACCACATTACAAGCCTTTAACCATTTTACAATGACTCTTTCTTGGCACCCAACTTTTCTTTAGCACTCATGTGATTCAAATGGCAAGAATATAAGTTTTGGGGAGAGACAAGGAGTTTAAAGATGGTATCAAGGCACAAAAAGACAAAATAAATGAAAAAGAGGAAAGGCAAAGAAAAACACAAAAAGAAAATGAATAATGTGAGAGGGTTGAAAAGATACAAAAGAAAAAAGAAGTGAGAAGCATGGAGAAAGCAAATAAGTAGATCGTGAATAGCATGACAAAGAAAGAGTGATGTCAAATCTCTCTAATACCCCTAAGGGAAAAGAAAATAACTCAAAGAGTCGGCAAGAGAATATGAAGTGCTAAAGGAAAGATGAACCGATTCCAATCCGATATTACACTCCTTAATCCTCATATGGTACTTTGAGAGTGATGAGTGAATCTTCCTCGAGTCATTATTTTGAACTCTTCATTCGTGAGTGAGATGAGCTTCCAGAGAGTATAAGAGGAGGAATTTGGGATCCACAGCGACTTGCATGAAAGTGCGAGCTTCCTTGATGAACAAAGTCAACCCTTGATGTTCAAGTGTCACATAAGAGCCATTTGTGCTTCAATTTTGAAATCATAGGTTTTTAATGATTCATGAGCGTGTGGGTAATTGTTGGTCCCAATTGATTTGTGTTTTGACTCAACTTAGGCCAGCTGAAATATCCCTTTTTCTAATGGAGGTCGTAATTGCCTTAATTGCTCGAGGACAAGAAAAAGCTAAAGTTTGGGGGAGTTGATAAGTAGGGATTTTGATCGCTTATTTATTCTCTTTTACTTGTATTTTAGCTCGAAAATGCTTAAAGGTATCCCGAAAACTAATGAAATGAGCTTTCTTGCAGGAATATTGGGAAACGAGCCAGAAAGAAAATCAACTCAAAAAGGAGTCAAAGTTGGATAAGGACAAAAAAAAAGGCAAAAGTGCTTAGAGTGTGGACCGCACAATACTATGTGCGGCCGCAAACAAGGAAGGATCCCTGTCAAAGTAGCTTCAAAGTATGCAAATCGCATAATTTTGGTGCGGCCACAGAAGAGAGGTTCGGATACTTTAAAATTTTGAGCAATTGTAGAGTGCGGACCGCATAATTATTGTGCTGTCGCAGAAGCCAGTATGCGGGCACACTCATTTTTGTGTGGTCCGTAAAGTCAAGTCTAGATCCCAGCTCAAGCCAAGTGTGCGGCCGCACTTAGAAATGTGCGGTCTGCACAACTTGATAAAGTGTGGCCGCATCTCAAATTTGTGCAACCGCAGAAGGCCTAGTTGACCAGTCAAGCTCAGAGTGCGGACCATACTCAGAATTATGCGACCGCACAACCTCCATAGGGGCATTTTTGTTAGATATTTTCAGCTTAGTATAAATAGGACTTTTTGTCATTTTTAGGTTAAGGTTTGTTTTGCGAGAGCATCTGTTTCGTTTTCTTTACTTCTTTAAGTAATGTTGTACTAGATTTGTCTTGACACATTAGATTTTCATACAATAATTAAATATTCCTATTTTTATTTCTTCTTTAATTTGTGTATTTTTCATGAGTAGGTAAATTTTAGCTAGAGTTGTGACCCAACCCTAGTGTGGGTATTTGACGAGTGTTTAATTTAGGGCTTGTTTGTGAATGAGTTAGTGATATTTAGTCGAGTTCTTGCTACAACTCAAGAATTAATGGTTGCAAATATTGATTCAGGCCTAATTGACTTAGTCTCTACTTAAGAAAGAGGGACTAAGTCTAGGAAAACTTGGCTAACAAGAAATTGGGGTGAACTCAAGAAATTGATAGCCCCAATTAAAGGGTTAAATATAGAGATAGTAAGACCCCTTGAGTTATTATCACTTGTTTTGTGCAATACATGTTTGGACTTGAGAAAACCAAATTGGGCAAAATCACTCAAACTATCGAGAGGTATAGAGTGAGTACCCGGGTGTGATTGCTATATTACGACCCCGACCAATCAAACTTGCCCTAGAGTTTACAACCCATTAGATAACCACCTAGGTAGAAGTCACGACCCTAGATCCCTTTATCAATTGAAAAGAAACTCAAAACCAAAAATATTGTCCCTTAATTTTATACTTGCATACAATAGAACAAAGTAGAAGTGGAACACCAATCAATATTGTGGAATTGTCATTTGAGTCAAAACATATATTCACGCTAAATATATACCTAATCCCTATTCTAACTCCTTGTGGATTTGATCCCAACCTTCGTTGGGTTTATTATTGCATCGACCGCCTCACTACCTAATTGTGGTGTGGGTTTGGGCGAGATCAGTCTCCTAGGGATAAAGCTCGAATGAATCAATCTAGGAAGTGTGTCACCTAGGGATGAAACTTGAATGAACCAAACTAGGAAGTGCGTCTCCTAGGGGTAAAATCTCAGTGACTCAAACTATGAAGTGCGTCTCCGAGGGATGAACTTAAATGACCCAAACTAAGAATTGCTAGGGGTGGAATCTCAATTTAGGAAGTGCGTCTCCAAGAAAGTATAACAAGAAAGACTCAGACTAGGAAGTACGTCACCTAGATGTGGGACTGAGCTTGAGGAAAACTATAAACTAAGCTTCACTAAAGTAAACACTGACCCTAGTCTCCAGGCGGGACCCCTGAACTTAAGGAAAACTAATTATTATCAACTTAACAAAATTGAAAACTGACCCTATTCTCCAGGCGGGACCCCTAAACTTAAAGAAAGCTAAAGATTGACAACTTAACAATTAAAAACTGACCCTATTCTCCAGGCGGGACTCATGAACTTAAGGAAAACTAAAGATTAACAACTTAGAAGAACTAGAAATTGACATTATTTTCCAGGCAAGACTCCTGAACTGAAGGAGAACTAAAACTAATATCTTAAGGAAATTAAAAATTGAACCTATTCTCGAGGCGGGACTCCTTAACTCAAGAAAAACTAATGATTACTAACTTAACAAAATTGAAAACTGACCCTATTCTCCAGGCGAGACCCCTGAACTTAAAGAAAGCTAAAGATTAATAACTTAAAAGTTTAAAACTGACCCTATTCTCCGGGCGGGACTCCTCAACTTAAGGAAAACTAAATATTAACAACTTAGTAAAACTAAAAGCAGACCTTATTCTCCAGGCGGGACTCCTGAACTTAAGGAAAGCCAAGATTCCTCTCAACTAGGGAAAATGCCTAGGAGGTGTGGTTCTTCTCAACTAGGGAAAATTCCTAGGAGGTGTGATCTTCTCAATAGCCTTTGCGTAAGCAGAATTGGGGGCATTACACCTGAAAAATTCAAGCTTCCAAGCTTTGATATGAACATAGCCTTCATCCCTGTTTTAGATAAAGAAAACTTGTAAGTTTAAAACATGGTGGTTAGTTTGTGGCCTTGACTACGAGGGCGATTTCTCTTGCACTTGGCATGATCAACTTGGAAGACAGTGCTTGTTATCGGCCAATAATTGTTCCGGAAAACCTTTATCACAAGAAATATTCCTGATTCGTTCATGTCCGATACCTTATACCCGATGCATTACACTCGGGTTCTAACATTCATAAAATCTTTGCATTATACATCAATCCCAAAGAACATTTATTATCACCAACTCAGTGCACACACAATTCCTCCACGTCTTATGCCATTTTGACATGCTTTACAGACTCTACTTTGTGTTATTAAAAAGCTAGTATCAGATTTTGAAGTCATTTCTCACTTGTTTCGAAAAAAATAGACTCAAAAGGGGATCAAACAAAACAAGAGGAACAAAGTAAGGAGAAAACGAAAAGAGATGGTATCTAACAAGAAAAAAACAATTACCCAGGAAAAAGAACAAAGTAGAAACTAATCTGATTTGAAGGCCAGCTCCACTGATCATGACATGCATTTTGGATTAAGCGGCATGATCTATCAAGTGAGGCTAATCTTCAACTCTTGGTATACCTCTAAGCTGTGAAGCTGGGCTTTAGCGCTCCAATTATCCTATCTGATCCACAATCCTTAGTCGACTTGTAGTGCCGTAAAGGGTTTTCACGATCAAGCCTCTCTCATTTTGATCTTTTCCTCAACTCACCGTCGCATTACGGTGCCCGTGAGGGTTTTCACTAATAAGACTCTCTCATTTTATTATTTTCTCTCTTTGTGGTGAGAACAAGGTATTACCCATGATGCAGAAAGATCATGACTTTACCACACACTAGACTTGCCATCCTCAAAGATTGGTCGGAAAGTCTTTCTTGGGACCGTAATATAGGCTTTTGGATAGGGTTCAAAAGAAAGGGTGTTATAAAGGCTCAAAGCAACTAAAATGAAATGGGTTTTAACTTAAAACTTTTTGAATCAAATCTATTTGCTAAACTAAAACTTCTACCTAGTTTCATTGAGTATGGGAAATTTTGGATTTTTATTTTGTTGGGACCGAACCTCAGAGTGAGGCTGCCTACGTATCCTTCAAAAGAATTAGGTCGAACGTAGTTCCGACGTACAATTCATTTTGTTTTTCCCATTTTTTATTTTTTTATTTTTTTATTTTTCTCTTTTCTTTTCTCCTTTTTTTCTTTTTTTTTCTTTCTATTTTCTAACTCTATTTCAGATTCGAAAAGAGGGGTATGAAAGAAAACGAATTAAGGCTTAAAAGGGGTAGCAAAAGATAAAAGTATTTGGTGTAGTAGAATAAAATGCCTTCGTCATACCAAAATTTGAGAAATCCAAGTACAAATCATGCAATTGAAAATAAGCAGAAGAACCATGCACAATGTCTCTTGATGGCATCAACACAAACACAAAGTGCCAATGGACAATACCTTTGTCCCAATGAATGACCCTCGCCAATTCAAAGCAGACATGACTCAACATTATCTTGATGTGGAGGGATGCATTTCAACATTGACTGATCTACCTCAAACTGCTTGAGAGATATTTCCTTGTTGTATGCTCTTATCAACCTCTGTATTTCCCAGGCTAACTACCTCAGTTTCACTCAATTCAAGCTTCAGGTTATTTTAGAAAGCGTGAAACTTTACTTGTTTCCTCAAATGCATCATTTTAATCATATTCAAAATTTTGTCTCATTATTCCATGATTAGACTAGCTTTCATGATCTGGCTAAAAAATCTGTATGTATGTTATGACACTAAAACTGGTGTGCAGAGAACTAAGCACAGAATGACGCAAAGGAAAAATTGTATTTCATTGAGTAAATGATGGAAGGGTTTAATGACAAGAAAAACGACCTAAAATCTGAGTTACAACCCTAAAATAACCCGGATAATGAAATAGCAATGGAACAGACAAACAAGACTTACACAAACAGAGAGATAGAAGGTTTTGACTCAATAACAAATAAAATCTTGATCACAGACCTAAAATAACCCAGATAATTGAAAAACATCAAAACACATTACCAAGATTCATTCCTAGTGAGGAGAGAGTGATCTTTCAATTGCTAAGCTTGACATTTAGCCATAAATTTGCTCATCAGAATCACTAGGGCCTTCTCCAATTTCAAAATCATGAACTTTAGTCAGCAAGTTCCCGAGATGATTCTCATACTCCCTGTCACCACGCATCATCCCCAAAAAGTGTGCATCATCATGTGCATGTAATGGATTCTGCACAATATTCTAGTTGTCACTGTCCTGGATCACAATTATCCCTTCTTTAATCATTCTTTCAATTTCCCTTTTCAAAGCACGACGATCTTCAATGCTATGCCCTTGGACATTAGAGTGGTACATGCACCGTACAGTAGGATCAAAACCTTTTGCATATGGGTCCGGAGTATAGCCGAGGAGCATCTCAATCACGCCAGAATGTTTTAACTTTTCAAACAAGCTTGTGTAGGATTCTTTGATTGGCGTGAAACTATTTCTTTGCCTTTGTTCCCCTCCATGCCCTTATTTTTTAGGGTTGTTGGATGCTCGAAAATGTTGCGAAGGCAAATGTATATTATGCAGTGCTGGTGCTCGCCATAAGGAGTGACTAGTGGTTGGACAGATGATCGGACGTTGTTCGGAGGATAATACTGACGTGGATTATGTGGAGCTCGGGGATAGGTTTGGGGTTGTGGTTGGGGTCGAGTCTGAGTATATTGGTGAGGCAGACCCGTTGGGCCATGTCGTGATCCTGAGACAACCATGGCAAGATCATCATTTCCTTCTGACCCAACAAGCTTCCTGTGTCGTTCTGAATTGCTTGTGTTGTGGCTTTTAAAGCAGAATAACTCATGATATTGCTTTACTTCAGCCCATATTATACCATTTCTCCCAATTTTACCACATCATTAAAAGTCTTACCCACGGCCGAGATCAATGCCCAAAGTAAGTAGGCTCTTGAGCTGGAAGAAAGTACTCGACCATCTCGTCTTCTTCCATCGGTGGATTGAATCAGACATCTTGATCTCTCCATTTGAGCCTGTATTCCCTAAAGCTTTCATTAGGCTTCTTTTCCATCTTGGTGAGTGGATCGATGACGAAGCAAGCTATGTGGATCAATGGAAAAGCGACAGCTGGATGAGAGCTTAGAAAGAGATGCGGAACAAAGAGATACGGGATAAACACTTACGATATAATTAGAAGCGGGTGCTTGAATCTATTTGAGGAGTTAAAGAGACACGGTCAAAATGAACCAGGGTTGAAAAGAGGGCAGATCATAGATCTTCAATCAATGAGTTTAACGTTACAGGATCTTCACGCAACAGTTACGATTACCTATTATAACGTTTCGTTAATGATATAAATACTCATTAATGTTTAATCATAAAGAGGAGTAGACGTTATATTAAGAAATTCTCTATAAAAGGGAATAAGATCCCACTTGTATAGACACGTTCTAATCATTGCTGAAATATACTTTACATTTTATGCTCTTACTATTTTCCTTTTCTGAAATTCTTATTTACATTATTATTTTAGTTGATTCTCCTGGTTATCAGAAGCCCGAGTACTTCTTGAAATAAGTTTTAGCTAAAAATCTGATTCTTTGGTTAAATAATTTGGTTTTGTTACCGGGAATCTGATAATCCTTTTCTGCATTCCTGAATTATCTTTACTGAATCATGTCGAACACCAACGACAACAACCAACAGGCAACTAGAACTCCAACTCCATCGCCTTAGGGAACCCCACGAGGTTCAAGGGAACTAACCCCGAAAAGATCCACAACTCATAACAATGACCAGCTTGACAATGAACAAACAAGAGAACAGGACACTGCAAAGCGAATAATTGCTGATTATGTGAATGAAGCTCTCCAAGCTTTCGTGAGGGGACTACCCGCTATACCTCCAACACCTCCTCCAAACAACACTACAACTGTGGAAAATCCATATTCTGGACTAGCTAATTCTGGAAGTGGAGGCGCTCCTAACGAGTCTCTCGAAGGAAGACCAGGTATGACTAGTAATTCCGATTTGCATTCTTTAATACTAACCTTGCAGGAACAGGTGATGGAACAAAACGATCGTATAGAATAAATTCCAGGCATACCGCCTGTCATAGGATTGATATTGACAAATATTCTCAACAACCATGGAAGCCAAGTGCAACACCTTTGCCGATTTTTAAAAAATTCAAAATGCCTGATATACCAAAATATGATGGGAAAACTGATCCCCGTGATCATGTTACTACATTCACCACATGAGTAAAAGCCAATGATTTAACCAAGCAAGATGTCGAGTCCGTGCTGGTCAAAACGTTCGAGAGACTCTTACCAAAAGAGCACTTACGTGGTATTCTCTCTTACCCAAAAATTCTATTGACTCTTTTGCTGAGCTTGTAGATTCTTTCATAAAATCACATTCGAGTGCACAAAAAGTAAAAAAGAGAATGGAAAATATATTCAAGGTAAAACAGGGAGATACAGAGTTGCTTCGAGAATTTGTAGACAAACTCCAACGAGAAAGGATGTTGTTACCTAGAGTACCTGACAACTGGGAAGCTATGGCATTTGCGAGCAATTTGAACGAGAAAATCTCTCATGCTACAAGAAGACTCAAAGAAAGTTTGCGAGAATTCCCAGCCACAACATGGAGTGATGTTTATCACAGGTATAGTACCAATTACGAATCGAGGAGGATACCATAGCTCAATCTAAGGCAGAAGAAAGGACGAGTTCAAGGCGATCTAAATCAAAAAAGAGAACTGGTAGAAATAGGTACGATCCATATAAGGGACCCTCGGGATGGGAAGCTTGTTCCAAATTTGAAAACACACGGCCTGACTATATACCGTCAAATAGAGATTCAAGTTCATCTTTATCAAGATCCAGAAAGGACTGCGATAAATGGAATAGAGGTAATAATACAAATGCGAGAATTGGAGATTATAACTTCAATATAGGTACTTCCGAGCTAATTACTGTATTGAGAAATATGGGAAATAAAGTTCATTGGCCCAAAGAGATGAGATCGAATCCAAAAAGAAGGAACCCAGACTTCTGGTGTGAATTCCACAATGATCACGGGCACAGAACATCAGATTGCTGGTTATTACAAGGTAAGGTAGAACATTTATTGAAATAGGGCTATCTAACATAATTGTTTAGTGAAAAGGGTAAGCAGACATATATGAAGAACATGCAGGAGCCCCCAAAGACACCATCTCCAAAGAGAACAGTAAATGTGATAAATGGCAGAGAAGAGGTTAATGGCATAACCTATAATGCAGCAAGAAAGACAACGAAGTTCATAATAACTCACGGGAAGCGAACTCGTGAAACATTGAAGGACGATAGTATAACATTTGACGATGCTGATGGGTTATTGGTCCCTCATAATGATGCACTGGTAATATCTTTACTTATACATTACACTAACGTGAAGCGAGTATTGATTGATCCAGGTAGCTCAGTGAATATTATTTTACTAAGAGTTGTGGAGGAGATGCTAATGGGAGACTGAAGGAGTAACTGTTTATTTACTTCCAGTACTTGCTCGGACTTCTGTGCCTTATATTTGCTGTTTTACTGCCTTTACATGCCTGCTGCTTTCATCATATTATGTTATATCATATTATTGGACCTTAGTGAGTTTCAAGTCGACCTCTCGTCACTACTTCTTCGAGATTAGACGGGATACTTACTGGGTACATATTTCTTTATGTACTCATGCTACACTTCTGTAATTAATTGTAGAGGTTCTAAGGCTGGTGCATCTGGTTATCAGACCGGAGCTAGATTCTGATTACATTTGGGCCTGACTTCACAGTGAGCTGCTTCTCCTGACGATCCTCGGCAGCACCAAGGAGTTTCGTTTGCTTATTTCCCGTCTATTTCTTTCAGACAGTGGGACTGTATATTATATCTTTTGTATATTCAGTTAGTATGCTCGTAGGACTTGTGACACTAGTTCCTAGCACACCCGTGGTAGCTATTATGGGTTATGGTCTGTATATATATCGGCTCAGGCCTCTTATGACTGCTTTTGGTAAAACAAAACTGGTAAATTACCCTTTCGGTTAATGTTTTAAGCTTTAAAACTTGGTATATGTTGAGATGTTTAATAAAAAAGAAGGAAACCTTAGTGAATTGAGTGTTGGCTTGCCTGACTCCACTGTTGGGCGTCATCACGACTTGAGTTAGGATATTGGGTCGTGACAATATTGGTAGGCAGTGCAGGTCTTCAGTGGGATGGTTTGAGCTGGGCGAGGCTAGATTGTTGGGTACAGATTTGGTTCAAGATGCCCTGGACAAGGTGAAGGTGATTCAGGAGAGACTTCGCACAGCTCAGTCCAGGAAGAAGAGTTATGCGGACCGGAAGTTTCATGACATGGCATTTATGGCTGGTGATCGGGTTTTGCTTCGGGTATCGCCTATGAAGGGCGTCATGATGTTCGAGAAGAAGGTTAAGTTGAGTCCGAGGTTTATTGGCCCTTTTGAGGTATTGCAGCGGGTTGGGGATGTTGCTTATGAGTTGGCCTTGCCTCCCAACCTAGCAGGAGTTCATCCGGTATTCCACATCTCTATGCTCCGGAAGTATCACGGTGACCTGACTCATGTTTTGGATTTCAGTTCAGTTCAGTTGGACAAGGATCAATCATATGTTGAGGAGCCTTTAGCTATATTGGACAGGCAGGTCAGAAAGCTCAGGTCGAAGAATATTGCCTCAGTCAAGGTTCAGTGGAGGGGATATCCGGTCGAGGAGGCGACCTGGGAGACCGAGCAGGATATGCGGAGTCAGTACCCTCATCTTTTCACAGCTTTAGGTATGTCTCTATACTTGTTTGAGGACGGATGATTTTCTTAAGAGGGGGAGAATATAACGACCCGGTCGGTCGTTCTAAGAGTTAGCGCCCCGATCCCCTAATAACTGCTTCTCCCATGTCTATTTATGCTTTTGGAACTTGTCGGAACGCTGATTGGTGGAATTCGGAGGGATTTTGGACACATACTCCATAAATGTGAAATTTAGCTGTGTGAAGACGGATCCGGAATGGAATTCTGTTGACTTCGTTATCTCCGTTGGGTGACTTTGGGGTTAGGAGCACGTTCGTAATGTGTTTTCTAGGTCTGTTGTAGATTTAGGCTTGAATTGGCGAAAGTTAGAATTTCAGCTATTTCGGCCGATAGGTGAAATTTTGACATCGGGCTCGGAATGGAATTCTGAAAGTGACTGCAGGTCCGTAGTGTCATTTATGACCTGTGTGTAAAATTTGAGCTCATTCGGATTAGTTTTGACGTGATTCGACATCGAATGTGTATTTTGGAAATTTCATAAGTTCTTAGGCTTGAATCTATGCATAATTGATGATTTTGATGTTATGAGATGTGTTTTTAAGACTCGGCTAAGTTTCAATGAGGTATTAGGGTTGGTTGGTAGTTTTTGTTGAGGTCACGGGGGCCTCGGGTGTGTTTCGGGTGCTCAAACAGGCAATTTTGGCCTTAATCCTATTGCTGGTTTTCTGGTTTTCATAGCAGCAACTTTTTGTTAATCGCGATGGCGAGAGTTCCTCCGCGATTGCATAAGGTTAGCTGAGGCCGGCAGAAATTTGTGTTTCGCGATCGCACAAGTCCCTCCACGATCGCAGTGGTTTGGACAATTTGGTCTCCGCGTTCGCATGTCTAGGATCGCGATCGCATAGAGTACCTTAGGCCTGTGGAAGATTTAATATTTGTTCTACGCGGTCGCGTGAGTGTGTACGCGATCACATAGGTCCCGGTTCGTGAGATTTAAGGTCGCGAGTGTGGTCCTGCGATCGCGTAGTAGAAATGTCAGGCGTGGGCTCCTAACTCTCCTCGATCGCGACAGTTGGTCCGCGATCGCATAGACCAATCACTGGGCAGATTCATTAAAAGCCCAAACTCGAGGGTTTAAGCCATTTTTCTCATATTTCGAATTTTAGAGCTCGGGAAGTGTGATTTTTGGAGGGTTTTGCACCTGGGCAACTTGGGTAAGTGATTTCTATCCGATTTAGACTAGTTTTCATGATTCCTAACTTAAATCTAGTCCTTAAATTTTGAAATTTTGGTGGAAAATTTGGGAAGAAGTTGGATGAACTTCATAGACCAAATTCTTGCGTTTTGATTGAGTTTTTGACATCCGATTTGAGAGATTCTTATATGATTAGACTCGTGAGTGAATGGGTGTCCGGAATATATAATTTGACCCGATTCCGAGATGTGGGCCCGACGGACTTTTTGGGCAAATTTCCTAATTTCGCGTATTAGCTTCGAAATAATTAGCTATTTTGATTCGTTGAAGTGTTATTTACATTATGAAATTGAATTTAATAGATTTGGGCCACCCGGAGTCGAATACTCGTGGCAAGAGCGTGATTTTGGGTTGAGTAGCGCAGTCGAGGTAAGTGGCTTGCCTAACTCTGTGTTGGGGACTTTCCCCTTAGGCTATTTGATGTTATTTGATGATTTGGTGCCGTGTACGTGAGGTGACGAGTACGTACACGGGCCCTTGTTTTCTAAAATTCTATTTTCCATCACATGACACTACCCATATTTACTCATATTACACTGTTTACTGTACTATTTTGGTAGTCTAGATTAGAGAGAAGCATGTCTATCTGCTCTTACTTGAATCCCTATTAAATTCTACTATGTGCACCATGCTTAGGTAGTTTTATCCTTATTCTTGCCTATTAATTTTCTTGACCTGTTTGAGTACATTTATATCCGGCATACACCTGCATTGCATATTTAAATTGGGACTACGAACTAGATTCTGGGAGCTTTCCCCCTGTACTGCATTGCATATTTAAATTGGGACTACGGACGAGATTCCGGGAGCTTTCCCCCTGTACTGCATTGCATATTTAAATTGGGACTACCGACGAGATTCCGAGAGCTTTCCCGCTGTACTGCATTGCATATTTGTTATTGAGATATATGTTGTGCTGAGCCGAGGGCTCTCTCTTACAATTTCTTTTAGCTTACTGTTTCTACTGTTTTGCCTTAGCTTATTATCCCTATCTGTTTATTTTTTCATTGTTTTTACTATAAACATCCAGTAGAGCCTTAACCTGACTTCGTCACTACCTGATTGGGGTTAGGCTAGGCATTTACTGGGTGCCAATTGTGGAGTACTCATGCCCTTTCCTGTGCATGTTTTCCATGTGCAGATCCAGGTACCAACACACAGTACTGTGGCTAGGAGTATCTTTCGCAGCTAGCAGGAGACCGCGAGGTCATTCTGCCGCGTCCGCAGAATCCCACGAGTCCCCTTCTACTCTAGTATAGGCATAGAAGACTTAATACTATTTTCCTTTATATCATTGTATAGAGCTACATTAGTGCAGAGCTTGTGGCTATTGTGACGTTCCGGGTTTTGGAAAAGTGAAATTTGTATATGCCGAGCGGCTGAGTTTTATGCTTTCTTATTCTTTTCTGTTTCCATTATTATATTGTTTATTTTCTGCAAGTTTAGGGCTTACCTAGTCGTAGAGACTAGGTGCCGTCACGAGACTGATCGGAGGATAATTCGGATCGTGACAGATTAAAAGGGTGGAGTGGATGAAGTAAGTGAATTGAGCTGGAGTTCCCTTTTTGGAAAATCCCTTGAATGGTGTCGCTGTCTTCTCTTGAATTGGGGGTAAGGCCGTTCTTTTTTGAGAGGATAGAGGGGCGGCGCTATGTTAGGAAATGGGGGGAGGGGGGTCCGATCTTCTTCTTTTGGGTTAAGAGGAAGGGGGTTTTAAGGATGGGAGAGGGTAATTGGGCCAGGGGGGTTGGATTGTGTATTTGGATGGGTATGGGTGTGGGTGTTTGAGACATTGGGCCACCGATTTTGTGGGCCCAAATTAATGTGCAATGGAGGCAAACTCAGCTCTTTTCTTTCTTTTCAATATTATATTTTTGCAAACTGTAGCTATTTTAAACTCAAACTTTAATTGAATCTAATTTTTATATGACTAGCCTGTTTATTTATTTTACCTAGTGATGGACTAATGCAACTAATTAATTAACTAATCTAAGAATGTAATTTTTGATTTTTAGTTATTTAAAAGATGCATTTAACAATGTAATTAAATCTTAAAATGCAATTTAAAATGTAACATGCTATGAAACTAAGATTCGTATATTTTTTATGATTTTAAAACAACTCTAAATATGCATGAACAACTCTAAATTATTTTGAAATATTTTTAAGAGTGATTTGCATCAGGACAAAAATTAGGGGCTCACATTAATAACTTAAGGAATATGGGAGATATCTTGATATAATAGGTCAAATTACATGAATAGTCCTAAAATATTACTAACCATATGTATATAAGCGGGACTTTTTATTTAATTAATGTAGTAAACTTACGACATGAGATAATTAGGATAAGGATAACATGATTATTGTGTAGTTATCTACAACATGATGATGACGAGAGCCAACCATTAATGTTACACACTCTTATATCAATGTGACACACGAGGCAATATAATCAACTCGAAAGACTTGAAAACTTTTACCAAAAGAATATGGAAATTAATTAAATTTTAATTATTCCATCAATAGGATATGAATCAGTTGGTTCCTTATTAATAAACAGGTACTATGTAATTAAATAGTAGTGCCAAATGCTAGAAAACAAGAAGATGGATCAGGGGTAGTCATGCTTCACAAAATTTATTAGTAATTAATATAACTCTCACTTTCATCTCATAGCTAACAGGTAAGATGACAATCAAGAAAAAAAAACACTCAAATCCTTCTTAGCTCATCCCCAAGATTCGCTGACTTCCTTCTTTCATATTTGCCTCCAGCTTCCACGCGAAAAATACTTACATATATGTAGTTTACACTAAAAATATTAATTATTTACTATCGTAAATGATAAATTGAGAACGGTTAATTAGTAAAAGTACATGTTAAAAAAAACATACATGTATTCATTGATTTGGGGGACACACTACCAAGTACCAATTACGGGTAGATACTTTTAGTTTTAACTATCTAGACTTTAATATATATATACGTTTTCCTAACAAAGACGTATTCAATTGTAGAAAAGCAAACTAGTCAGAGCGGTTCTTTCGCTTTCACTTGCACACGAGCTTCAACAGCTGATAGTTTTTATTTTCTTTTATGTTCTTTAGTCCCTTAAGGAGTAATAAAATAAGCCCAACCAAACAATTGTGACATTATTGTATTACGGAATAATACAATCAACTGTTATTATCATAGCAATATAGTATGAATTATACATAGTACGGATGAAAATTATAAAAGAATGTAATAAGAGTTAGGTTGTCTTGTGGAGCCAAAAAAGTCTAACTGAGAATCAGAATATTTATATTTTTATTTTTCGTTTGGGGTAGTATTATATAATCCCCAGATGAAAGGAACTTATGACCAAACTCCCATAATAATCGGATGAAAACAACAATTTTTCTTGATATCCTACTAAGCAATACATGCTTAATTCTTTTTCTCTGAAATTTGAAACCTTCTCAAATTCAACAATTTCTTGTACGATATTTTTTTTATCCTAAGCAGTTAACAATATGTCATCTGCGAACCTGACATAAGTAATACAGTATTGATTTTGGCCTTTAGGTAATGCAAAGATATTCCTTTGAAAATGCGACTTTACGATTTTCTGCATTCCTTCCTAATCTCACGATTTGCTGTCTAGCTAGGTTAACTTTATTTACTTGCATATTTCATAGTCCAACTCCCGTGCGCTCTAATATATGACACTTATCATTTGGCATGCATGAACACACATATCCTATTACGCCATAACTCCTTCTTTTTTGCCCCCTCTTAGACCATTCACGTTATCACGTATCAGAGACGAAGTGTCACGACCCAAAACAAATCCGGTCGTGATGGCGCCCTGTTATAACTCTGTATTTGTAAAACAATTCTGGAAATTNTTTCCTTAAGGAATTTAATCCCCTCCTAGTACCCAAGGTTATGGATTATTTCCTCCCAGGATAGAACGAATTTCACACTGGTGTAGTGGTACTTCAAACCCCAGTGTTTCAGCGAACTCAAAGTTCGGTAGCAAATCACACTTACTTGCTTTCTTTGAAGATGAAAGTATGCAGAAAGAAGGAGGAGAACTCAGAAATTAGTATGTAAAATCTGAGAGAATGGACTTGTATTTATAGCCAAAGTTGGGCTGAAATCTAAAGAGGTGCAACTCTTCATAATGGCTGTTTTTGCAAAAACGCCCATAAAGTAAATGCCATGACATAATTGGCTATTTACTCAATAATAAAGAGGGAAAATTGAAGGGTAGTTAATTTTTTGTTACAAAACAGAAAACTAAATTCTGGATAATAACTTAAATGGATTTAATAGTAATATTTATTTTAATATTAATATTTTGTTATTAAAACAAATATTTAATAACATTTCTGTTAATATTTACTATTAACAAATAAATTTGGTCCAAAAAATAATCTCTCGATCGATCATTTCACCAAATCCAAATCCAAATCCGAATCCGAAGCTGAGGCCGAGCCGAGCGAGCGACGACGACGACGGCGCGAGGCTTGCTTTCTTCTCAACTCTTTATTAGCTAGAAGAAGAGCAATTTCTTATATACCCATCAAAAGTCTTTTCCTCTTCCTATGTGGGACAATTAAGGAGGGAAACTCAAATATTACTCAAATATTTTATTTTCCCCTCCATTTCCCATTCACCCATTTTAAGCATTAATATATCATTAAATACTTAAAATCCCAACACACCCATCGTAGAACTAGGCGAGCCGACACACTCTCAAACAATTTAATATTTCATTAAAAGTTAGATAATAGCCTTTTTCAAACTGAAATTTATTAAAAGAGATAAACTCAAAAACAAAAAATGCGGAAAATAAAAGCCCGACATCGGGTGTCAATAAGTGATGAGAAAATACTACAACTGATCTGAAATATAGCAAGACTAATATAGTCTGAGAATAGCCAAAATACACTAAAAGGGAGATAAGGAAGCAGAAAGGCAGGAATGTGATCGCCGGGCAGCTACCTCGCTATCTCTGATGAAAGTCCGCGACTGGAATAGTCAATAGTCGTTGCCCTGTGATATCTGGATCTGCACACAAGGTGTAGGGGGTAACGTGAGTACACCAATTCAGTAAGTAACAAGTCCAAACTATAGACCGATAGGTAGTGAAGGACTAAACCTCAACAGATAAGCAAAATTAAACTGTGCAGTAAAGTAGGCATGCTTTCCATTCAAGTATTCAGCTCGAGCAGTAAAGTAAATGCAGATCTGAACAATGTAAAGTAATAAGCTAAGCATATCTCTAAGTGCCAATGCACAGAATGCATGAAAATGTACCATGTACCTCCATCTCAAGTGCTCAACCACTCAGTACTGTATATGGCAATCCGACCCAGGGAAGATCCATCCCGGAATATATACACATCGCTGACAAGTGTCGCTCATTACCGATGAAGGTCATTCCAGCCCTATGGAGAAGATTCATCTCTAGGTATACATACTTCGGATAAGATCCATGCCCATGGAAGATCATCCCTCAAAATATCATTTGCGCTCACCGGGAGTGTGTTACAAACTCCGGAGGGGCTTCTACAGCCCAAGCACTATCACAATTATCAACATAACCGCTACGACGTACAGCTTGATCCCGTAACTGCCACTCATAATCAGGCTCTCGGCCTCACTCAGTCATCGCTCTCCAGTCTCACACACACGGTCTCACAATTCTATGAAACTAGCCTGAAACAACGATATGATGTGCCAAATAATAACAACTGAGACTAAGACATGATATGATATACATGAATAAGACTGAGTACAGAATAACAATGAAACTAATGAGATGACAACAAGAAACGACCACTCGGGTCTCAACAGTATCGGCGTGAAGCCCAAACAGGATATCTAGCATGATTTACAACACTTTTACTTAATCACATGATAGAAACACGGATATCGGCAAGAAAGAGTCACTAAGCGGTGCCATGGAATCAACCGTGCCACATTCTCACGGTGCACGCCCGCACGCCCGTCACTTGGCATGCGCGTCAGTTCAATACTAATCACATAACACATAGCATTGGGGTTTCGAACCCTCGGAACCAAGTTTGGAAGCGTTACTTACCTCTATCAAGCAGAAATCCTACTCTGCGACGTCGTTGCCGCTCGACTCGGACTCCAAACGTCCCGAATCTAACCAAAAGCAATACAATGCAATCAATATAGGCCAAGGGAAAAATTCCACACGAAAAACTATCAGTTTAAATTAAAATCCCGAAATTCATCGAAACCCGGCCCCCGGCCCACGTCCCGGAATCCGACAAAAATCACAAAGTTTGAAAGCCCTTTCACTCACGAGTCCATATATAAAAGATTTATCAAGTTCAGACTTCATTTGACCCCTCAAATCCTCAATCAAACTCTCCAAAATCCCCAAGCTCTAACCCCTCATTTTCACTAACAACTGGAAATCATCACATATACGAGTATTAGGGCTCAAGCCACTTACCTTATTGATAATCCCTTGATTTCCTTCTCAAAATCGCTCTCAAAAGCTCCAAATCCGACTAAAAATGGTGGAAAATGAACCAAATTTCGCGAAGTCCACAATTTATACATTCTGCCCAGAACTTCCGCATCTACGATCCAATAGTCGCTTTTGTGACGCCGCACCTGCAAAAAATCCATCGCAGGTGCGGTTCTCACTTAAATCCTCAAAATCCGCTTTTTTGGTCCATTTCTCGCACCTGCGGAATATTCCTCCGCATCTGCGACTCCTCTCCTTGACCTCCTTTTCCGCATCTACGGCAGCCCCCAACGCATCTGCGACCTCGCACCTGCGGTCCTCACTCCACAGGTGCGGAAACATCAGAAGCAACAACTTCAACTGCCTTATTCCATTTCCAAACTCTCCGCTAACCACCCTCGGGACCTCAACCAATAACACCCACAAGTCACATATCAATATACGAACTTAGTTGAACCTTCAGAACACTCAAAGCAACATCAAAACACCGAATTACCCTCGGATTCAGGCCTAAGAACTTCTAAACTTCCAAATTCTGCTAACGACGCCGAAACCTATCAAATCACTTCAGAATAACCTGCATGTCACAAATGACACCACCAACCTACTCCAACTTTCTCCATTCCGACCCTGATATCAAAAATTCCAATGCCGACCGAAATAGCCGAATTTCCAACTTTCACCAGTTCAAGCCTAATACTACCACGAGCCTCTGAATTACATTTCGGACGCGCTCCTAAGTCAAAAATGACCTAACGGAGCTAAAGGAACCATAAAAATTCAAATCTGAGATCGTTTACTCATAAGCCAACATTCGGTTGACTTCTCCAACTTAAGCTTCTAAATAAGAGACTAAGTGTCACATTCCACTCCGGATCTACTCTGGACCAAAACCTACCAACCCGATACAACACAACACAGCCGAACAACACATAAATAAGCAGAAATAGGGGAAACAAGGCTATAGCTCTCGGAATGACCGGCCGGGTCGTTACATCCTCCCTCTCTTAAATAAACGTTCGCCCTCGAACGAGTCTAGAAAGATACTTGGGGTCTCAAATAGGTGTGTGTATCTGCTCTGCATCTCCCGCTCAGTCTCCCAGCTGGCCTCTTCCATTGGCTGGCCTCTCCAATGCACTTTTACTTAAGTTATATCCTTCGATATCAACTTTCGAACCTGTCGATCCAAAATAGCCACTGGCTCCACATCATAAGTCAAATAACCCTCCAACTGAACCGTGCTGAAGTCCAAAACATGAGACGGATCACCAACATACTTCTGGAGCATGGAAACATGAAATACCAGATGCACACTCGACAAGCTGGGTGGTAAAACAAGCTCATAGGCCACCTCCCCAATCCTCCGAAGTACCTCAAATAGACCAATAAACTGAGGGCTCAACTTTCCCTTCTTTCCAAATCTCATAACACCTTTCATAGGTGAAACCTTCAGCAATACCTTCTCCCCAACCATGTAAGACACATTGCGAACCTTTCTGTCAGCATAACTCTTTTCCCTTGATTGAGCTATGCGAAGCCGCTTCTGAATCAATTTAACCTTATCTAAATCATCATGCACCAAGTCTGTACCCAAGAGTCTAGCCTCACCTGGCTCGAACCATGACGCCAGAGATCTACACCTCCTCCCATATAAAGCCTCGTACGGAGCCATTTGAATACTCGACTGATAACTATTATTATATGCAAACACCGCGAGTGGCACAAATTTGTCCCATGAACCCCCAAAATCAAAGACACAAGCGCGCAACATGTCCTCCAATATCTGAATAGTGCGCTCGGGCTGCCCGTCCATCTGAGGGTAAACTGTTGTGCTCAACTCAACCTGAGTACCCAACTCCCGCTGCATAACCCTCCAAAACTACGATGTGAAGTGAGTACCTCTATCAGAAATGATGGAAACTAGGAAGCCATGCAGACGAACAATCTCTCGAATATAAATCTCAGCTAATCGCTCCGAAGTGTAAGTAGTACCAACAGGAATGAAGTGCGCTGACTTGGTCAGCCGATCCACAATAACCCAAATAGCATTGAACTTCCTCGAAGACCGTGGGAGTCCAACTACAAAGTCCATGGGGATCCGCTCCCATTTCCATTCCAAAATATCTAATCGCTAAAGCAAGACACCCGGTCTTTGGTGCTCATACTTAACCTGCTCATAGTTGAGACACAGAGCTACAAATACGACTATATCCTTCTTTATCCGCCTCCACCAATAGTGTTGTCTCAAATCCTGGTACATATTCGCGGCACCCGTATGGATGGATATACCGCGAGCTGTGGGCCTCCTCAAGAACCAACTCCCGAAGCCCATCTATATTAGGTACACATATCTGGCCCTGCATCCTCATCACACTATCATCACCAATAGTCACATCCCTAGCATCACCTCGCCGAACCCTCTCCTGAAGAACGATCAAGTGTGGGTCATCATACTCACGCTCCCTGATACAGTCATAAAGAGAAGACCTGGAGACTACGCAAGCCAATCCCCAACTAGGCTCCGAAATATCCAATCTCACAAGCTGAATCGCTAAGGCCTGAACATCCAATGCCAAATGTCTCTCTGCTACTGGAAGATATTCTAAACACCCCAAACTCTCTGCCCAGCGACTCAAAGCATCAACCACCACATTGGTCTTCCCCGGATGGTATAGAATAGTGATATCATAATCCATAAGAAGCTCCAACCATCTCCTCTGACGCAAATTAAGATCCTTCTACTTAAACAGATGTTGCAGACTCCGGTGATCAGTATAAATCTCACAATGAACCCTATTCAAATAATGACGCCAAATCTTTAAGGCGTGAACAATGGCTTCTAACTAAAGAACATGCAACAGATAATTTTTCTCATGGGTCTTCAACTGGCGCGAGGCGTATGCAATCACCCTACCGTCCTGCATCAAAACAAAAGCAATGCCTATCCTCGAGGCATCACAATACACGATATAATAAATTGAAGCTGATAGAAGAACTAACACCGAAGTTGTGGTCAAAGCAGTATTGAGCTTCTGAAATCTCTCCTCACACTCGTCCGACCACCTGAATGGAGCGCCCTTCTGGGTCAATTTGGTCAAGGGCGAAGCAATAGATTAACATCCCTCCACAAAGCGATGGTAATAACTCGTAAAACCAAGGAAACACCTAATATCTATAGTTGATGACGGTCTAGGCCAACTCTGCACCGCCTCTATCTTTTTCGGATCCACATGAATACTCTTAATGGACACCACGTGCCACAAGAATGCCACCGAGCCAAGCCAAAACACACACTTGGAGAACTTTGCATAAAGCTTCTCCTTCCTCAATCTCTATAATACAATCCTCAAATGCTGAGCATGCCCCTCCTGGCTACGAGAGTACACCAGGATGTCATCAATGAACAAAATAACGAAGAAGTCCAAATATGGCTGGAACACACTGTTCATCAAATGCATGAACGCTGCTGGGGCATTGATCAGCCCAAAAGACATCACAAAGAACTCATAATGGCCATAACGGGTCCTGAAAGCCGTCTTAGGAATATCTGAATCCCGAATATTCAGCTGATGATAGCCGGACCTCAAATCAATCTTAGAGAACACCCTCGCTCCCTGAAGCTGGTCAAATATATCATCAGTATGAGGCAAAGGATACTTGTTCTTGACCGTGACCTTGTTCAAGTTCTTGTAATCAATGCGCATTCTCATTGAACCATCCTTCCTTTTCACAAATAGAACCGGTGCACCCCAAGGTGACACACTAGGCCGAATAAACCCCTTATCTAGGAGTTATCGGTGCCATATGATACAGTGGAATAAGAAATAGGCTGAGTGCTTGGCACCAAATCAATACCAAATTCAATATCCCTATCCGGCGGCATGCCCGGTAGGTCTGCAGGAAATACATCCGGGAAATATCTCACCACCGGAACCGAATCAAGACTAGGAGTCTCTGCACTGACATCCCTCACAAAGGCCAAATAAGAAAGAAAAACCTTCCCAACCATCCGCTGGGCCTTCAAGTATGAAATCACCCTGTTGGGAACATAATCTGACGAACCTCGCCATTCAATCCGTTGCACCCTAGGGCATAGCCAACATCACCGTCTTAGCATGATAGTCCAAAATAGCATGACACGGAGACAATCAATCCATGCCCAATATCACATCAAAATCAACCATACTAAGCAGCAAAAGGTCTATTCGGGTATCCAAACTCCCAATAGTCACCACACAAGACTGATATACGTGGTCCATAACAATAGTATCGCCCACAAGAGTAGATACATGAACAGATGAAACAAGAGGCTCGCAGGGCGTATCCAAATAATGAGTAAAATATGATGACCCATATGAAAAGGTGGAACCAAGGTCAAATAATACAGAGGCATCCCTGTGGAAAACTAAGATGATACATGTGATCACAACATGTGAAGCAATAACATCCGGTCTGGCAGGGAGTGCATAGAAACGGGCCTGACAGCCACCCGATCGGCCTCCCCCTCTAGGGCGACCCCTAACTGACTGACCTCCACCCTGAGCTGGCTGGGCTGGTGGGGAAGTTACTGGTGCTGAAGCCGGAGGCTGAATCCTCTACTGGAAAGAACCTCCCGTAAGGCGGGGACAGAATCTCTTGATATGACACAAATCTCCACACTCAAAGCAACCTCTCTCGGCAAATGGCGGTGGGGATTGAAGGGAGCCCCGAGCACCGGGATACCCACTAGAAGAACAAGGCATAGATGAACCCTAAGTTGATGGTGCACCAGTCGAACTCTGAGCTGGAAGCGCACTGAGAGATGAATGGCCCTGATGGGTACTGTGAGGGCCATGTCCAGATGATTCACCACGGTGCCCTAGATGAGCTAACTGAGCATGTCTGAATGGACGGCGTCTGCCGTGCTGGAGCTGACCTCTAGGAGGAACACCTCCAAAACTACCAGATCCCCGAGGTCTCTTAGCCTCCCTCTCAACTCGCTCCTAGCGGCGAACTGACTCTATCTCACAGGCGATGTCAACCACCTCATCAAAAGAAGCACCAGACACCCCCTCTCCAGTCATAAGAATCCGTAGCTGGTATGCGAGACCATGAATGAACCACCTGATCCTCTCCCTATCTGTAGGAACGAACCAAATAGCATGATGGGATAGCTCTAAAAATCTCATATCATAATGCGTTACGGTCATATCATCTTGATGCAACTGCTAGAATTGTCTGCGCAGCTCCTCTCTGTGGGACTGTGGCACATACTTCTCCAGAAAGAGAGCGGAAAACAATTTCCAGGTAATGGGCGATGCACTAACAGGCCTACGCCTCTCATAAGACTCCCACCAAGTAAAGGTAGCTCCCGAGAACTAGAAGGTAGTGAAAGAGACCCCACTGGTGTCCAGAATACCCGCTGTACGGAGAATCCTCTGAAACTTATCCAAGAAACCATGGGCATCCCCGCCTTCTGCACCACTGAAAGTCGGAGGCTAAAGTCTACCAAACCCCTCCAATCTACGATGCTCGTCATCAGGCATGATTGGAACCACATAATCCTGAATAGGTGCAACCGGATGGGCTAGTGAAACCTCCGGTGTATGAAGTCCCCGAACAACCTGCTCGGGTGTACGGGCGGCGGGAGTCTGAGTGCCTCCACCGGTCTGGGAAGTAGCTGTTGTAGCAGAAATGTTTTCCGCCTAAGCAAGACTGGTGCACACAGTAAAAATCTATGCTAAGGTCTCCTGAAGACCTAGATTAACAATAGGAACAGCCGGTGCCTGAGCTGGTCCCGCTGGAGCATCCACAACTAGGACCTGATCATGAGCTATGGCGGCTGGTGGATCTGTAGGTGCTTCCCTAACTGTCGTGGCCCCAACTAGTGGTACTGGTGGCCGTCCGTCCTAGCCGGTGGCACGTGTCCTCACCGTCTGTGTGAGAATAGAATAACATAAGTTTAGTTACCAGAATTAACAGATTCACACGATATGAATTCAAGAATGTGAAGTTTTTCCTAAAGATTCTACAGTCTCTCGAAGATAAGTATAGACGTCTACATACCGATCCACAAGACTCTACTAAACCCACTCATCACTTGTGAGACCTATGTAACCTAGGCTTTGATACCAACTTGTCACGACTCAAAACTAACCCGGTCGTGATGGTGCCCATCATAGAACTAGGCAAGCCGACACACTCCCAAACAGTTCGATATTTCATTTAAAGTTAGATAATAGACTTTTTCAAACTCGTATTTCGTAAAAGAGATAAACTCAAAAACCAAAAATGCGGAAAATAAAAGCCCGACATCGGGTGTCACTAAGTCATGAGCACATACTACAACTGATCTGAAATATAGCAAGGCTAACATAGTCTGAGAATAGCTAAAATACACTAAAAGGGAGATAAGGAAGGAGAAGACTGCGATCGCCGGGAAACTACCTCGCATCTCTAATGAAAGTCCGTGACTGAAATAGTCAATAGTAGCTACCCTGAGATACCTGGATCTGCACACAAGGTGCAGGGGTAACGCGAGTACACCAACTCAGTAAGTAACAAGTCCAAAGTATGGACCGATAGGTAGTGACGGACTAAACCTCAACAGATAAGCAAAACTAAATTATGCAGTAAAGTAGGCATGCTTTCCATTCAAGTATTCAGCTCGAGCAGTAAAGTAAATGCAGATCTGAACAATGTAAAGTAATAAGCTCAGCATATCTCTAAGTGCCAATGCACAAAATGCATGAAAATGTACCATGTACCTCCACTCTCAAGTGCTCAACCAGTCGGTACTGTATATGGCCGTCCGACCTAAGAAAGATCCATCCCGGAATAAATACACATCACTAAAAAGAGTCGCTCAGTACCGAGGAAAGCCATTCCATCCCTATGGAGAAGATCCATCTCCAGGTATAAATACTTCGGACAAGATCTATGCCTAGGGAAGACCCATCCCTCAAAATATCATCTGCGCTCACTGGGGGTGTGTTACAGACTCCGGAGGGGCTCCTATAGCCCAAGCTCTATCACAATCATCAACATAACCGATGTAGGGTGCGGCCCGATCCTGTAACTGCCACTCATAATTAGGCTCTCGGCCTCACTAAGTCATCGTTCTCCAGTCTCACACACACGGGCTCACAATGCCATGAAACTAGCCCGAAACAATGATATGATGTGCCAAATAATAACAACTGAGATTGAGACATGATATGATATGCATGAATAAGACTGGGTACAGAATATCAATGAAACTAATGAGATGACAACAAGAAACGACCACTCGGGTCTTAATAGTATCGGCAGAAGCCCTAACAAGATATCTATCATGTTTTACAACATTATTACTTAATCACATGATAGAAACACGGATATCAACAAGAAAGAGTCATTAAGCAGTGCCATGGAATGAACCAGGCCACAATTCTCACGGTGCACCCGCACACTCGTCACTTGGCATGTGCGTCAACTCAATACTAATCACATAACACATAGCTTTGGGGTTTCGAACCCTCAGAACCAAGTTTGGAAGCGTTACTTACCTCAATCAAGCCAATATCCTACTCTGCGATTCCATTGCCGCTCGACTCGTCCTCCAAACGTCCTGAATCTAACCAAAAGCAATACAATGCAATCAATATAGGCCAAGAGAACAATTCCACACGAAAAACTATCAATTTAAACCAAAATTCCGAAATTCACCCAAACCCGGCCCCTGGCCCATATCTTGGAATCCGACAAAAATCACAAAATTAGAAAGCCCTTTTACTCACGAGTCCATACATAAAAGATTTATCAAAATCCAACTCCATTTGACCCCTGAAATCCTCAAGCAAACTCTCAAAAATCCCCAAACTCTAACCCCTCATTTTCACTCTTAATCACCACTAATTACATGATTAAACAACTGGAAATCATCACATATATGAGTATTAGGGCTCAAGCCACTTACCTTACTGATAAACCCTTGAATTCCTTCTCAAACTCACTCTCAAAAGCTCCAAAGCCGACTAAAAATGGTGGAAAATGAACCAAATTTCGCGAAGTTCACAATTTATACATTTTGCCTAGAACTTCCGCATCTACGGTTTAACAGTCGCTTATCTGGCGCCGCACCTGCGGAAAATCCATCGCAGGTGCGATTCTCACTTAAAAACTCAGAATCCGCTTCTGCGGTCCTGCAGGTGCGAATATTCCTCCGCATTTGCGACTCCTCTCCTGGCCCTCCTTTTTCGCATATGCAGCTTCCCCCAACGCATCTGCGACCTCGCACTTGCGGTTCCCACTCCACATGTGCAGAAACACCAGAAGCAGTAACTTCAACTGCCTTATTCCATTTCCAAACTCTCCGCTAACCATCCGAAATCATCCTGAGGCCCTCGAGACCTCAACCAATATCACCCACAAGTCACATATCAATATACTAACTTAGTCAAACCTTCATAACACTTCAAACAACATCAAAACACCGAATTACCCTCGGACTCAAGCCTAAGAACTTCTAAACCTCCAAATTACACAAACGACGCCGAAACCTTTCAAATCACTTCCGAATCACCTGAAATTTTGCACACACATCACAAATGACACCACGAACCTACTTCAACTTTATGAATTCCATTCCAACCCCGATATAAAAAATTCCACTGCCGACCGAAATCACCGAATTTCCAACTTTAGCAAGTTCAAGCCTAATTCTACCACGGGCCTCCGAATTACATTTCGGACACGCTCCTAAGTCCAAAATCACCTAACGGAGCTAACGGAGCTAACTGAACCATATAAATTCAAATCCGAGACCATTTACTCATAAGCCAACATCCGATTGACTTCTCTAAATTAAGCTTCTAAATAAGAGACTAAGTGTCTCATTCCACTCCGAAACTACTCTGGACGACCTACCAACCCGATGCAACACAACACACCTAAAAAACACATAAAGAAGCAGAAATGGAGAAAACAGGGCTATAGCTCTCAGAACAACCGGCGGGGTCATTACACGAAGACTAGTGAAAAATAAAAAATATATTATTTCCTCTAAAATACCCTATGATATGGAATATTTTAAGTAACTTTATTCCATTTCGGAGATGGCCTTAGAAATAGTTACCTGGACTTTTACCGCCTTCTTTTGATCGTAATTGTAAGTTTATCCTGCGATAAATCTTTTGAGATGTAGTTTTTGCTTTCTAGAACACGGTGGACTACAGTATTGTGAGAATACAATGGACTACAGTATTATGATAATTAAGCCAAATCCTATAAAGGTAGTTAACAGGTTCTATCAACCTAAGGGAAGAAGAAGTGAAACGTAAAATTTATAAATTTAAAAATCAATATTTTCCTCTAGGGTAAATAACATCAATGCATGATGGACTTAAATACCCCTTTTCAACTTTCACTTTAAATACTCATTTTCAATGTGAAATACATGTACCTTCTTTTAACTTCAACTTCAAATATGGTTTTTTCAAACATCACCAAATCATCCTAACTCTAGACAGAAACATTCTTGCATCTTTAAACTTAAAAGTTATGATTTTTCTCCATGCACAAGACTATCTTTCCTTTGACACACTGTGGAAAGAGATAATAGTCAACTTGGGGAATAGGGGAGTCTAAGTTTTATATTAATTGTGCTAAAGACTGACCCTGTTAGCTTAATTGCAGGAATTCACTGAAGAATTCAAGGATTAAGCAGCTGAGCTAGGAGCTTAATGAGAAGCTTGGAAGAGTCAGCAATGGTGGAGAAAGAAGAAGGTGAAATTGAGAGAAATAAAAGGATTTGAGAGATAAATGTAATATCTATATATGATTGATTGTATTATGTAAGATACATTCATTTATACCAGTTCACTTGATTCAGCTGATTCCTCTTCTCTTCTAGCTAACAGATTTACTAAGTAACGTAACTACTCTAACTAACAACTAACAACTTTTGCTGACATGACACTTATGCAACTAACTGTAATAGAATTCCGGAAGCTATATATGTACAGCTATATTTGTGTATCAATACTCTCCCCTGCAGAAGATCCTTGACTACAAGGATCGAAGATTGGGAATCTAGTCTTGCGCACAATAAAGTATTCCCAAGTAGCATGATCTGCTGATATACCTGTCCATTTGATAGACACTTGTGCTACTGCCTTATTACCCTTCTTTACCATCCTCCTTTGTAGAATAGATTCTGGATCCAGACAATGTAGGCTAGCAATATCAGCGACAGGACATGAGACTTGAGCTGGTACTCCATCGTATTTTTTCAATAGGGACACCTGAACAGTAGGATGTATTTTGACTTAAGCAGGAAAAATAAGAGTGTAGGCTATTGACCCCACCATTTTAATGATCTGTAAAAGGGCTATAGTACTTAGCATCTAGTTTGTGAAATGGTTGAGTCAATAGGGTAACCTGCTTGTAAGGGTGGACCTTCAAATACACCGAATCTCCCACTGCAAATTGCATGTCACTCACATGGGACTCAGCTTGTTGTTTCATTTAAGTTGGGGTCTCATTAAGTGGTGTTTCAACAACTGCAATTTGAATTCTCTGTTTATCAATGTGTGATCAACATCAGTTGATGCAGATTCACCTGGTTAGTAGGGGAATTGCAGGGGAAGTGGTCTTCCATAGAGTACCTTATATGGGGTAGTTTTGATAGCAGAGTAGTAAGATTTATTATACCAATATTCTGCCATACCCAAGCATGAAAACCATTTAGTAGATTCCTCATTGCAAAAACATTTCAAATAGGTTTCTAAGAACCTATTCAAGACCTCGGTTTGACCACCAGATTGAGGATGGTAAGATGAGGAAGTATGCAATTGTAGACCCTGTATGGAAAAGAGTTATTTCCAGAAAGAACTCAGACAAACTGCATCCATATCACTAATAATGGATTATGGAAGACCATGTAGCTTGAATATGGTGTCAATGAACACCTTAGCTACAGACTGAGTTGTATAAGGGTGCTTTAAGGGAATGAAGTGGCCATATTTGCTTACCCTATCCAATATCACCAGTATGACTTCATAGCCATGAGATTTTCGAAGTCCATCAATGAAGTCCATGATGATTTGAGACCAAACCAGATCAAGTATGAGAAGTGGTTGTAAAAGACCAGGATAAGCTGCTAAGTCAGCTTTAATCCTTTGGCAAGTAACACACTTCTGCACAAAGGTTTTAAAATAATTCATAATTTTCTTCCAATAAAAATGTGTATTCTCCTCGGTGTTGCTTTTATACCAGAACATCCCCTTTGTGGAGTTGAATGCCACAGTGTGATGATATTTTTCCTCTATTGCTGATCCTTGCCTACTACTAATTTTCCTTTCCCTCTCAGTTGGTTATTATATCAAATAAACTGAGGATGAGTTGTAGGATCCACTTGTAACTGTTCAATAAGAGCCTTCAAGTCAAGGTCTGCATCGTAGTTGAGAGTTATGGCTTGCATCAAGTCTGAATTTGTAGTATAGATCACCAGATCAATTAGTTCAGCCCCAGATACTCTTGAAAAAGCATCTGCTACCTTGTTGGTGCTTCACTTCTTGTATTTTATGACATAATCAAATGTCATCAATTTTGTCAGGCACATCAGTTGAGAGTTTGTGTGCAACTACTGCTCCATTAAGAACTTTAAGGCTTTTTGGTCAGTTCTGATGACAAACTTGTGACCAAGTAAGTACTGGGACCATTTGGTTACAACATGAACTATAGCTAATAATTCTCTATCACAGACTGAGAGAGGTGCATGTCTAGGTGAGAGTTCTTTACTGTTGAAGACTATGGGATGTCCTTGTTGCATAAGAACAACCCCTATTGCATATCCACTGGCATCTGTCTCTACAATAAAAGTTTTACAAATATCTGGCAAGGCTAGGACAGGAGCTTTGGTTAAAGCTTCTTGTATTGGTAAAAAATATAGCCTCATACGTGTACAAATTTTGGATGACTCAGCTAACCAGGTGGACTAAATAAAACATCACATGTCGACACGAGATAAAAAGGTACGGTCAATACAAGGAATTAGCCGCGGAAAGATCATCAAAGAAGAAGAGACACGGACATAACGAATCCGGACACAATAATAGGCCGATTCAAAGATCAGCAATCAATGTCTTGTACGTTATGTAACTCCTAAAATAACAGTTACTATTCATCATTGTAACGCCTCATAAATGTAATAATTAAGCATTAAATAAGCTATCATGAAAGAAATACAAACGTTGTACTAGGAGAACATCCCTATAAAAGGGATAGAAAATGTAACAAACAGGACCATCTGATTTCGGGAATACTAAACTATTTTATTCTTTGCATATTGCTCTCGAAATTATTGCTACTTTATTTTTTATTTTACTAATCCGATTATCAGTAACCTGAGTTTATCCTAAATTAAGCTTTAGTCAAAAGATCTTATTTTTTGGTTAAACAAATTGGTTCCGTTACCGGGAATCTGATAATCATCATTTTCGCTACCAATTGATATCCTTAAAATCATGTCGAATTTCAACAACAACAACGTCAGCAATAATGACGATAACAACCAGCAAAGAAGTGAAACCCCAGCTTCAACTCCTCCTCGAGGAACTCCACAAGCTTCGAGATAACCATCTCTTGAAAGAGCTGACAATCGTAACAATAATGAACAACCGGTGGAATCAGATCAAATAAGGAAAATGATTGCTGAATACGTGGGACAAGCTTTGCGAGAATTTGCAAGAGGATTACCACAAGTATCTCCAGTACCACCGACACTGCCTCTAAATAATACAATTCTAGTGGAAGATTCGCAAGCGGGGTTAAAAAATCCAGCCAGGGATGAAACTCTCAATACATTTCCTGAAACACGACCAGGTACGACTAGTAATTCAGAATTACAAAATTTATTATTAACCATGCAGAAGCAGATGAAAGAACAAAACGATCGCATCAAGCAAATCCCTGGTGTTCCACCTATTATCAAAGGAATTGACGTGGATAGGTACTCTCAACAACCTTGGAAGCCAAGTGCAGCCCCATTACTTATACCCAAGAAGTTTAGAATGCCTGATGTCCCCAAATACGATGGAACAACCGACCCACGTGATCACGTGACTGCTTTCACCACTGGAGTAAAAGGCAATGATTTAACAAAAGAGGAAATAGAATCAGTCCTTGTCAAAAAATTCAGAGAAACACTCACGAAAGGAGCCTTAACCTGGTATTCTCTTCTCCTTGAAAACTCTATAAATTCTTTTGCTGAACTTGCAGATTCGTTTATAAAAGCACATTCAAGTGCACAAAAAGTTGAAAAATNNCGTTCTAATCCTAACAGGAGGAACCTCGATCAATGGTGTGAATTCCACAATGATCACGGCCATAGAACGGCAGATTGTAGATATTTACAAGGTGAAGTAGAACATCTATTAAAATAGGGCTATTTAACAGACTTGTTTAGTGATAAAGGTAAACATGCATATATGAAGAACAGGAAGGAGCCACCAAAACCACCCTCCCCAAAACAGACTATTAATGTCATACATGGAGGAGAAGAAGTAAACGGGATAATCTTCCAGCTAACCTCGAAAGTCACGAACACCCGCGGAAAGCGGGTTCGAGAAGAAATGAGGGAAGAACAAATATCTTTTGACGACGCAGACTTTGGTGGATTAATACTTCCATACAATGATGCACTGGTAATATCCTTACTCATTCATGACACTAACGTTAAAAGGGTGTTGATTGATCCAGGCAGTTCAGTCAATATTATTTTAATGAAAGTCATGGAAGAAATTCTAGTAGAAAACACAATGATTCCAAAAATTCAAGCCATATCTGGGTTCAACAATTCAACAGTGATAACTAAAGGTGAGATTGAACTCAACACTTACGCTGAGGGAGTCATCAAAAATGCAAAATTCCAATTCATTAACACATAAATGGCTTACAACGTCATCCTGGGAAGACAATGGATTCATGATATGAAAGCAGTCCCATCTACTTTACATCAAGTAATAAAATTCCCTTCCAAATGGGGAATAAGGCAGATCAGGGGTGATCAGCAAACCTCGAGGAATATTAATTCAATAACTCTTAACAATAAAAGAGACGCGGAAGAAACAACGAATTGTCAAACAGAGGCTCATCAACCAACAGGTATGGAACAAACTTCTGATCAGCTACGTACCAAAGAAATAGATATTCTAATAGGTACGGAAGAGGATAATGACAAAACAAATCCTGTAATCATCAAGAATGAGCCAGAACATGCGGACATAGACTCCAGACCAGATTTCATTCATGAATCAGAAGAAGAAGAACATATCAAAACAACTGCTGAAGAACTCGAGGTTGTTCCCATCTTAGAACAAAAGCCCGAAAGGAAACTTTACATTGGTGTAAAATTGTTAGAAAGATTAACTCCATAACAAAAAGGTACGTTTGTCAATTATTTAAAGGCTAATGAAGATTGTTTTGCATGGTCCCATTCGGATATGACAGGCATCCCACCAGAAGTGATGACTCACAAGTTAAACGAAGATCCATCGTTCGTACCTGTTAAACAAAAGAAACAAAAACAAGGATCTTTCATGAATCAAGTGATCGATGAAGAAATTCAAAAACTTTTAAATAGGGTCGATATGAGAGGTAAAGTATCCTGACTGGCTAGCTAACTGTTTAACCAAAACATGAATTCTTTTGACTAAAGCTTTATTTAAGAAAAACTCAGGTTACTGATAATCAAATCAACCAAATAAAGAGTAGATATCGATAATTGAGAGCGAAAGAATAAAAGTAGCCTTTATTTCCCAAAAATCAGATGATCCCGTTTGTTACATTAACATTCCTTTTATAGGGATGGTCTCCTAGTACAATGTTTGTATTTCTGTCATGAAGCCTATTAAAGGCTTAATTATTGCATTTATGAGGCGTTACAGAGATGAATAGTAACGGTTATTTTAGGAGTTGCATAACGTATGGGACATTGATTGCTGATCTTCGAATCGGCCTGTTATTGCGTCCAGATTCGTTGTGACCGTGCCTTTTCTTCTTTGGTGATCTTTCAGTGGCTGATTCCTTGTATCAACCATATCTCTTTATCCCGCGTCCGCGTGTGATATTTTGATTGGTCCACCTGTTTGGCTGAGTCATCCAAATTCTGTACACGTGTAAGGCTATATATTTTTTACCAATACAGATAGTCCCCCCACTTGCCATGTATTGAGCGTATAATATTTGGTAAATGGGTGTTCATTTATGGCGGGAATATTTTGCCGCCGCTTTACCTTGACACTTTGTATTCTTTTATGGATGCATACATCGCATAGTACTTCCATTTAATGCTTTTTCCACGTGTTCGTTTCTGATTGGTTCTGAAACGACCCGGTGCCTTTTAGGGCTTATTTTGCGACTGCATCAGTCCCGAAGTGACACTTTTGATTATGACTTTCCATCATTACCTTTTACAAGCTTTGACGGTTTCCATTAAGTATAACTAATCTTCTTCCTTTCTTCCTTAGCACGAAAAAGAAACTTCTACAGCTCAATCTTCTCTTTGTGAAAGAATTTCTTCCTGGACTTTATAAATATGTCTTCCTTAGGTCAATCTGAAAAGGTTATTGATGTTGAGACTCTGGCTTCTTCTTCTGCTCCGATGAGGAGTCGAAGAGGCGGCCGATTAAGGAGCCTAGGACGTACCTCCGTTAGAGTTTCTTCTTCTCCTTCTCCTGCTAGGGCGTTGTTTTCTCCGAGAGGTAGATCTTCTCATTCTATTTCTAGGAGTAGGGATGAATTTCATGAACCTAGAGTTGATGAAATCATCCCTTCTGAGATAACCTTTCCAGAAGTAAAT
>MDKH01143667.1:0-15699 GCA_005239495.1 Nicotiana undulata | reverse complement strand
TGCTTCATCTTTAGATGTCAGAAATAAGGTCCAGGTGAACCTTGAGTAATCATCAACTAGCACTATTACATATTTATTACCACCTCTTCTCAGAGTTCTCATAGGACCACATAAGTCCATATGAACCAGTTCCAACGTCTTGGTGGTACTGACCATTTTCTTGCTTTTGAATAAGGATCTTACCTGCTTCCCCCTTGCACGTGCCTCACAAACTTTGTCATCCTTGAACTTAATGTTAGGGAGCCCTACCACTAAGTCCTTAGAGACTAGTTTGTTAAGTTGATTCAGACTCGCGTGACCAAGTCTTTTGTGCCAAAGGAGGGGATCACTGTCCAACACACTTAAGCAAGTGAGTTCATTTTCAGACAGTGTGGACAAGTCTATGACATAGATGTTATTCATTCTTTTTCCCTGCAAAATAATCCTGCCAGTAAGCAGGTTAATCACAAAACATTTTGTGGAAGTGAAAGCAACCAAGTTACCTCTGTCACACAATTGTGACACACTGATCAGACTATATTTCAAGCCATCTATCAAGTACACATGTTCAATTGAACGTGTATCATCCTTACTTACCTTACCAACCCCTATAATTTCACCTTTCTTTCCATTTCCAAATGAGACATTTCCTCCTTTGAGATTTTCAAGTGAAAGGAACTGTTCCTTGTTCCCTGTCATATGTTTTGAGCAGCCACTATCCAAGTACCAAATTTGGCTGCTTCCTCTCACTTGAACCTACAAAAAGAAATCAGGGGTTAGTTTCAAGAACCCAAACTAGTTTGGGTCTTTTTCTATGATAGAAAGGATGAATTAAGCTTTTTCTGGCCCAATTTGGTAACCAGTTTTTCTTTTTAACAAAACTCTCATTTCTTCGACTAGCCTGCTCTTTTGCAGTACATTCAATTTTTTAATGACCAGTCTTACCACAATGCGTTTGCGCAACTTTAAACGAAATAATATTAATAATAATAAAGTGTCACTAATTATGTACACGTACGCGTGATATGATTTTAGCACACCAATAAAAGATTCACATACACGTGATCCTTTTTCAAAGATAATTCTATAACGTCATAATTAAAAGCGGTAAAAGGTAAAACACACATAGGTTCTAAAACACGCAATAATCAATTAATTAAGCCAGTTATGATTAAAGCAATCATGCTAAAACAACGGAATCCGGGAGTGCCTCACACTTTCTCCCGAGTTAACAGAATTCTTTACCCGGTCTTCTGTATTCGCAGACCATAAATAAGAGTCAATTTTCTCGATTTGAGATTTAAAATAAATCGATAACTTGGGACACCATAATAATTATTCCAAGTAACGACTCTAATTAAATAAATAATCTCATATCGAATAATGCCACTTTAACTGAAAAAACTCTCTATTCTTCGAAAAAAGAAGGTGAGGCAGTCAATATTAAGAGTCGATGCTCCAGGAGATTTCTAAAGTCAACATTAAGAGTAGATGCTCCAAGAGATTTCTAACTCTCCTTTTTCATCATCAGTCCTCTAAACTTTCATTTGCATCAAGACACTAGGTTATTTTTTTTTATCTGTCTAAGTTTTGACAGACAAAATTATTATATAACTGGTAGAAGATAGCAGGTACCTCGTAGAAGGACGGACCTACATGTGCCCAAAATATCTCACTGCATGATATTAATTACGGTGTGTGCAAGCTGGCTTGGGCGCCATGATTTTTATTTATTTAAAAAGAACAATTTCTTAGACGATACAAGTGAGTTATTTAACCAATTTATCAGAGATGATCAAAGTGATATGCTTATAACTTAAGTGACATCATATCTTATTATACTTATATATGAGTATGACATTCTAATTCATTTTTAATTTTCTATACTTTTCTAATTTTTATGTACTTTTTTTTTGTGTTCTAAGAAGTTTAATCCCTAAAAAGGGTATATGTCTAGGAATAGAGTAAAATTGTGAAAAAGATCCCTTTAATATAAATCTTCAGAAAATGAGGTAAAATAATGATAAGGAAATCTAAAATTAAGCCCCCCTAGGAAATGAGAAATTTTCAAGTGTTTAAAACCGATATATATTTAGTAAGAGACTCCTAATATATATATGTATATCTATATGCTAGCTTTTTGCAAACTAAAACCAGCTGGTGTAAAGAAAGTTTTCAACTCAGAAATTCGTGTTTGCATGGGAAAGGAAAACGTATTTTGGGCAATATATGGCCTGAGATTCTCTAATTCTTTTACTGCGGAGTATTAAACAAAACCATCCCATATCTTTGCCAATATATGACCTGGCATTTTATTCTGCAGCTAAAATAATTCAATTATTTCCTTTTCCTGTCATAATATATTCATTTAAAGAAAGGTTATAGATGTAATTATGTTGGAATTAAATTCATCAAACCCCATTAAATAAGTCCTCAAGGAAATAATTGAATTGGTCAAGATTGCATATGCCTCGTTTATCAGAAAATATTGGAGAATCTATTATTTTCAAGGAATTTGGATCCCCTGCCCAATTATTTTGGCGTTATATAAGGCAACAAAAACAAGAAAGGAAAAAAGATATATAAACTTAATTTCCTTCTCCTATACGCAAACACAACTCCTTCATATTTCATCTTGAGCCAGTAATTGAAATACATATGGATTTCAATTTAAGATTAAGAGACTGGGCAGGGCTTTCGGAATTGTTACTTGACTTGATTTTTAAAAAGTTGCCTTCCTTGTCTGATTGCTTACGCTTTAGTGTTGTGTGCAAGTCATGGTTTTCCTTCGTATTCAACAATTATGACGCCCTAAAACGACGTGTCGAATCAGGTTCCCTTGAAGAACTTCCTACGCTAATGATCTGTACGGATCAAGACCACATTGCTACTTCTACTACTTCAAGCTTATACAGTGCGACGAAAGGTAAAATAATCTATGACCTAACAATACCATTGCGCCAGTCTTGGAAATTCTGTAGTTCTTCTCATGGTTGGTTGGCTTTTCAAGAGATTGAGTCCCTTAGTATTATACTATACAATCCTTTCTCCACTAAAAAAATTCCCCTTCCTAATCTTCATTATACAGTCAGTAAAATTATTATATCCAAGAAACCTTCAACGAGTCCAAATGATTTTGAGGTTGTAGCAACGATTAAGGCATGGAACCGGCTTCATCAATTGGCTATCCTAAAACCCAATGCTGGAACCTGGATTTTCACTTGTTATAATGATATATTTGCAGGTGCTATTTGTGATATGATATATTATAATGAGACATACTATGCTGTGACATATGGAGGTAGGGTTTTATGTATAGACAGCACTAGTTTGAATTTAAAGGAGATTTTTGAACCACCGTCAATCATGAATTCTTTTCCTTTCATAAAATTTTATCTCGTAAAGACTTCAACTAACGAGCTGCTAAGGGTTCAAATATATTTTCCGAGGGACAAGGCCTCAAGAGTCAAGATATCCAAGTTGGTTGCTAGCCTAACGACACAAAAATCTATGTTTTTGGAGTTGGACAACTTGGGAGATGAAGCCTTGTTCTTGTGTGACTATGGTTCAGTGTCTATTTCGACTTCCAAATTTTCAAGATTTATACCTAATTCTGTGTATTATGTGGACAATGATTTACGGCTTGAGCTTCCAGGGAATCAATTCATTTTTGACATCATTCACCTTCAGTATGGCAGCTTCCGCACTCATTTTTCTTTCAAGGAGCCAATCCATGACAACATCCTGCAGCAACCAGCGTTATGGATAATTCCTACCCCAACATTTGCTAGTAGTTTGATATGGTATTCATCCAAATACAGAAAATTGTACTGCACTGGCTTATCTGATACGTGTGCTCGTGAAATGTACTGGTAATTATCCGATGAATGCATTTTAATGTCATTATGTCTATTAGTTTCGATATGATAATTTGATATATATTTCGAATCATTAAGTTGTGGAATCTATCTATTAGTTTTAATATGACATGTTAGACTAACACCATAACTTGGTCCTTAATATGCATTAATTTCTGCTAACATGCATATATTCTAAATAAATAAATTTTAATTTCCTGAACTTTAACAGATAATCATATTTGAATTCTTGCGACAATTATTGTATTGGTAGCTGACATACCTTTTCAGAACATTTTTTTTAGGATGATAACTCCAAAAATGTATGTACTAAAAGAAAAAGGTTTTCTGTTTTATGAATTAAACTTCCTTTTCAACTAGAGTCCCCTCCTCTCGCGCACTAAATTGTACGTCAAAAGATTCAGTGTATATTCGCAACTGAAAATACAGATAACGAAATTCTCAACATCTATTTGCTAGAGGTTTTGAACAGGCTTATGCTTAATCAAGAGTAGAACATCTCCACCTAAGTAATCTGAAAGAGGGTTGTACAAAGGAAACCGATAATCCGGGTCAAACCGAGAAAAAATACCCGATTATGGTTTAGTTTGATTTGGTTTGGTATTAGAAAAAAATCCGACCATAATTTGTTTGGTTTGGTTTTACTAAAAATAGTCAAACCGAGACCAAACCAACCCGACATTATAAGTATACAAATTTACATAAAATAATTAATGTAATGTAATTTATAAATATTTTTAGGAAATAATTAATGTAATGTAATTTATAAGCGGAAATTAGGGTTAAATATTCGATTTGGGAAAACTTCGACATTACCAGAGTAGCAAATGCAGGTTTTAGAAGTTGGAATTAGTGAAGCCAAGTAAGCAAGGTGAGCCAGCAATCTGTGAGATTCAATTAGAAGACATTTCCTCTGAAATTGGTTATTGGCAGAACGTCATTGTGTGTTATGTACTACCCCCCCCCCCCCCCCCCCCCCCCCCCCCCCCCCGCCCCCTAACCCCAATGTGCTCAATAGCTACATACAAAGACAATGGGGGAAACATGGCATAAACAAGGTCTCTATGCTAAAGAATGGAATTGTCTTGGTGAGGTTTGATTCCTCGATTGGAAAATATGAGGTACTGTAGGGAGGTATCTATCATTTCGACCATAAGTCTCTTATTGTGAAGACCTCGAATAACGATATGGAGTTTACAAGAGAAGAACGGTACATAATCCCAATTTGGGTGAAGTTACCAGGGTTGGATTTCAAATATTAAGGTCCCAAAGGGTTGAGCAAGATAGGTAGCATGATAGGAAAACCTTTGATGGTCCATAAGAACACCGAAAAGAAGATTGGCATGAACTTTGCAAGTCTATTTATTGAGGTAGATGTGGATTCTCCACTACCGGATAAGGTGTTCTTCAAAAAATGAGAAGGAAACACTTATGTAACAGAGACTCCAGTATGAACGGAAGTCAGTGCTATGCAAGCATTGCTAAACATATGGTCACTCCGTGAAGAATGTAGGAGGAAGAAGCAGTCAACTTCTCCTAAGAAGCAAAATGAAGTTCAAGTAGTAAAAGAGTCTGGCAACAAACATTGGACAGGATAAGGCTATTTTAACTGTGACATAAACAAGGCCACAAGTAGAGAAGGCCTCATGGAGGCTGAGAGTCTGAATACAAATGAGGTAACTGGAAGAGGGAAGGAGCACAACTCTACTGGATGAGTGACTCCTCCGAATACCAAAAAATTATCTAAGGGGCAGACTCAATAAGTACAAACTAGTCGTAACTCATTCAATGTGTTACGAGAAGCCAGTACTGGTAGCCCACAACAAAGCAGTCAGGTTATACATGGGGGAGGCATTGTCCTTTCTCCAAGGGGGATAGATAGTACATTGTATTGGAATGTTAGGGGATTAAATGCCCCTAACAAACAAAAATAAGTGACACTCATATGTGGTAAGGAAAATATTGGACTAGTTGGGTTGCTAGAGACTAAAGTAAGGGCAACAAGAATTGACAAAGTAGCTAATAGTATGTTTGGAGGTTGGAACTACCTCACAAATCTGGAGCATCGTTATAATGGTAGAGTGTATCTAATATATAGGTCTGAGTGTCACTTGCATAGTAAAATATATTATCTCTCAAGTGGTATTTCACTTGACAGTTGTGTATGCTTTCAATACTAGAGAAGATAGACGGGATTTGTGGCAGCATTTGGAGAGCATTAATGGAGGGGTTACAAAATCATGACTGATTCCGGGGAATTTTAATTCAGTACTGCATGCAGATGATAGAATTTATGGATACTAGTAAGTATGAGAAAGGTGTTGCACTGATACTTGTGACCTGATTGAATTACCATGTGGAGGATGCAGATACACTTGAAATGACAAGCATGGTGATAGTATAATCTTCTCAAAAATTAATTGGGCTTACAGGGAATGGCTAGATAGCATGCTAGTGATTCATTCCAACTTTCTAGGGGAAGGGATCAGTGGTCACTGCTATTTAAAATAACAAAGGTTGTTGGTGCATCTAAAGAAAAAAGGGCTTTTAAATTTTACAATGTTTGCGCAAAGCACCCTCAGTTCAAAGAGGTTGTTACACAAGTTTGGCAACAAAATATTGAAAGTTGCAATATTTTACAAATAGCCAAGAAGCCCAAGTTACTGAAAAGGAATCTTAAGAAGCATAATCAACAATACTTCAAGAATATCCTAAATGAAGCTGAAAATGATTGGGCAGCATTAAGTCAAGCTCAAAATAAACTACATGGTGATCCTACAAATGTGACAGTGTAAGAGCAGGAGAAGCAATTGTATCAGCAGTGTAGGAAGTCTTCTTATCTAGCAAGAGATGTTCCTACAACAAAGGATCAAGGCTAACTAGTTATGTGATGACAATACTAGATACCTATATTCTTTAATCAAGCATAAATTACAACAGGATACAACTCAGATCAAAGATAGTACATAGGCAGTGCAAACAGATAGTACAATTATAGCTAGTGTTTTTGTGGAATATTATGAAGTCATGCTGGGAAGGAAAGAAGAAGAAGCAAAAAAGCTTTTGGAAGCTTTCTGAAGAATGGGCACACACTCTCTATAGAGCAGTAGTTGGCACAGGTAAGACCTTATGAAGCTAATGAGATAAAGCAAGCAATGTTTAGTATTGATGTAAATAAGATCCCACTGCCAGATGATTATGTCAGTGGGTACTATAGAGAAGCCTGGAGTATAATTCGTAATGATGTTACAAAAGTCATCCTAGACTTCCTGGAAAATGGCAGATTGTTAAGGCAAATAAACTCAACAGCGATCTCCCCACTATATCCTTCTTCATCCTTCTCCATCAATAGTGCTGCCTCAAGTCCCGGTACATCGTCGTTGTACCCGAATGAATGGAATATCGCGAATTGTGGGCCTCCTCAAGAATTAACTCACGTAACCTATCTACATTGGGCACACATATCTGTCCATGCATCCTAAACACCCTCATCATCCCCGATTGTAACATCACTGGTATCACCGTGCTGAACCTTGTCCTTGAGGACAAGCAAATGAGGATCATCGTATTGGTGCTCTCTGATGCGACCAAATAAGGAAGATCGAGAAACCACACATGCCAGAACCCGACTGTTCTCCGAAACATCTAATCTCACAAACTGGTTGGCCAAGGCCTGAACATCAACATCAAGAGGTCTCTTACCAATGGGAATGAATGCAAGGCTACCCATACTTACTACCTTTCTACTCAAGGCATAGGCCACCACATTGGCCTTCCCGGGATGATACAGAATAGTAATATCATAGTCCTTTAGCAGCTCCAACCACCTCCGCTGCCTCAAATTTAGATCCTTCTGTTTGAAAAAGTGTTGGAGGCTCCGATGATCTGTAAACACCTCACACGACACACCGTAGAGATAATGCCTCTAAATTTTCAATGCATGAACACTGGCAGCTAACTCCAAATCGTGGACAAGGTAGTTCTTCTCATGGGGCTTCAACTGTCGCAAAGCATAAGTAATCACGCTAAACCTCCTACATCAAGACACACCCAATACCAATCCGAGAAGCATCACAATATACTGTATAAGAGCCGAAAGCTGAAGGAAAAACTTGAGTGTGGTCAAGGCAGTCTTGAGTATCTGTAAGCTCTCCTCACACTCATCCGACCACTTGGAAGGAGCACCATTTACGGCCAATTTGGTCAAGGGCGATGTAATAGACGAGAAACCCTTCACGAAGCGACGATAATAACTAGCCAAGCCGAGAAAGCTCTAAATATCCGTAGTTGAGGACGGTCAGGGCCAACTCTGAACTGCCTCTATCTTCTTCGGATCCACTTGAATCCCCTCACTGGACACCACGTGCCCCAAGAACACCACTGAACTAAACCAAAACTCACACATGGTGAACTTGGCATAAATTTTCTTCTCCCTCAACCACTGCAACACAATCCTCAAATATTGAGCATGCTCCTCATGGCTACGAGAGTACACCAGGATATCATCAATGAATACTATGACAAATAATTCGAGATAAGGCTGAAATACATTTTTCATCAGAGGCATGAATGCTGCTGGGACGTTCGTCAACCCAAAAGACATCACAAGGAACTCAGAATGACTATAACGGGTCCTGAATGTTGTCTTTAGAATATCCAAGTCCCAAATCTTCAACTGGTGATACCTAGACCTCAAATTAATCTTAGAGAACACCCCCTTTATTGGCGATGGTCTAATAATTAACTTTTCTTGATAACAAGATGTGGAAGAAAATTCATTATGTAAAAGAATCTTTAAGTTCTTTAATGGATGTCCATTTGAGTTTTCTATAATTCATCTCATCATAATTAATCCAGGATGCTCCAATCGATCATGTCAAAGTACAAAAGTTTTGGAATCAGTAACCTTTTGGTTTACGGTAGAATGTGCCTCAATTGCACTAATTCTTGTCCAATACAAGCTTCAAGACAAAGATGGGAAATTCTCAAAAACTTTTTTCTGGTCAGAGACATTCTTAGTAACGATGAGATATTCAAGATTATTCTCATGTATTGCCTGAATATGATATCCATTTGGGCGGATATCTTTATAACTCAACAAGTTCCTTATGGACTTGAAGGAGGATATTGCATTATCTATGATAAGTATTGTTCCCCTAAACATAATTATAGTAGCGTTTACACAGCCTTTAATTAAACTACTACTACCAAAAATTGTAGTAACATCTGCCTTACACATATTTAAATGAGAGAGATATTTCTTCTCTTTGAATATTGTATGTGTCGTACATGAATTAATTAAGTAAATATTATTACAATTAAACTTTGATCCAAGTTTGCTTTGAGAGATATCCATATTTGCTTCCCATGGTTTGACATACAAAATAAAAAGAAATATGCGAATAAATATTAGTATTTTCAGAGAAAAAGGAAAAGAAATAAAGTTAAATCAATGGTTCAATACTGACTTCTAATGCATTTTCGAGTAAACTATGATTATGATACAATTAATTTTGTAGCTAAAAATAGTGTAATTATGAGTACACTACACATATAAATAATACAATTATAACAAATTTATAATTATTTACTTTTGTACCGATCATATACTACTAAAATCTTGTTAAGAAATGCTTCATTCGATCTGGATGTCCCGTAAACAGTAATACATTTTATAAAGTCTAATTACTGGGTGTGTTTTTGTATTATTCATAGTTTAATTTTCAAAGTTCTTATTAGTAGATAGTGACTGAAAATTACAAATTTAATGATTTTAAGAAAAAAGGACGTGTACTTCTGTGGGGTATGTCACACTTCACTGTCATTCTTTCAAAAAAATTCATTCAATTTCTTTCTAGTTAACAATTCTCAGTCAGCATCAGAGACCGGGCGGATTGCTTCAGAGGCTAGAGATTCCAGAGTGGAAGTGGGAGCGGATCACCATGGATTTTGTAGGTGGGCTCCCACAGACTTTGAGAAAGTTCGATGTTAATTGGGTGATTGTGGATCAGCTGACCAAGTCTGCGCACTTCATTCTAGTTGGTACGACTTATTCTTCAGAGCGGTTGGCTAAGATTTACATCCGCGAGATTGTTCGCCTTTAGGAGGTGCCAGTGTCTATCATTTCAGATCGGGGCACGCAGTTTACATTACAGTTTTGGAGGGTCGTGCAGCGAGAGTTGGGCACCCAGGTTGAGTTTAGTACAACATTTCACCCTCAGACGGACAGACAGTCCGAGCGCACTATTCAGATATTGGAGGACATGCTACGCGCTTGTGGTATTGATTTTGGGGGTTCATGGGATCAGTTTCTTCCGCTCGCAAAGTTTCCTACAACAACACCTATCAGTCGAGCATTCAGATGGCTCCGTACGAGGCCTTGTATGGGAGGCGGTGTAGATTTGCGGTGAGTTGGTTTTCGCCGGGTGAGGCTAGGCTATTGGGTACTGACTTAGTTCAGGATGCTTTGGACAAGGTTAAATTGATTCAGGATCGGCTTCACACGGTACTATCTAGGAAGAAGAATTACATCAATAGGAAGGTTCGTGATGTTGCTTACATGGTTAGGGAGAAGGTTTTTCTCGAGGTTTCACCCATGAAGGGTGTTATGAGGTTCGGGAAGAAGGGAAAGTTGAGCCCTCGGTATATTGGGTCGTTTGAGGTACTTTAGAGGATTGGAGAGGTGGATTACAAGCTTGCCTTGCCACCTAGTTTATCGAGTGTGCATCCAGTATTTCATGTTTCTATGCTCCAGAAGTATGTCGGCGATCTGTCTCATATTTTGAATTTCAAAACGATTCAGTGTGATTTGACCTATGATGCGGAGCCGATGGCCATTTTGGATCTGCAGGTTCGAAAGTTGAGGTAAAAAAACATAGCTTCAGTGAAGGTGTAGTGGAGAGGTCAGCCAGTGGAGGAGGCTACTTGGGAGAATGGGTGGGAGACCTATTTGAGACTCGAGGAATGTTTCTAGACTCGTTCGAGGATGAACGTTCGTTTAAGAGGGGAAAGATGTAACGAACCTACCGGTCGTTTCGAGAGTTATAGCCATGTTCCCCATTTACTACTCATTTTGTGCTTTATCACTGTTATGTGACTTGCCGGGTTAGTCAGTTCGGATGAAGAAGGATTTCGGAATGAATTGAGACACTTAGTCTCAAAGTTGGAAGTTTAAGATGAAAAGGTTGATCGGATGTTGACTTATGTGTACCGACTCCAGAATAGAGTTTTAATGGTTCTGTTAGCTCCGTTGGCTGATATTGGACTTAAAAGTGTGTCCGGATTGTGATTCGGAGGTCTATATTTGAATTAGGCTTGAATGGCGAAAGTTGGAAATTTGGAAAGTTTGACCCGGAGTAGACTTTTTGATATCGGGGTCGGATTGGGATTTCAGGAGTTGGAGTAGGTGTGTGGTGTCATTTGTGACTTGTGTGCAAAATTTGGAGTCAATCAGACGGGATTTGATAGGTTTCATCATCATTTGTAGGAATTGGAAGTTCAAAGTTCATTAGGCTTGAATCTATGTGCGATTCGTGTTTTTGATGTTGTTGGGAGTTATTTGAAGGTTTGACTAAGTTCGTGTGATGTTTTGGGACTTGTTGGTATGTTTGGTTTAGGTCTAGGAGGCCTCGGGTGGATTTCGGATGGTTAACAGATCGATTTTTGAGTTTGGAAGACTGCAGAAGCGGAAGCCTTCTGATGCAATCGCACCAGCGGAGCATTGGTCGCAGATGCGAGCTGGGATGCGCAGAAGCGGAGATTTGGACTGGGGACTGAGGAGCACAGATGCGGAAGGTATTCCGTAGGTGCAGACTCGCACCTGCGCTTGGAGGATCGCAGAAGAGGAAGTAGGTGTGATGGGTTGGTCCGTAGAAGCGGCTTTGTTTGCGCAGATGCGCGTCCGCAGAAGCGGGGGTTAGGCCCTAGAAACAGTTGGTTGACTTAATGGTTTTCGAAGATGGGGATGTTGGACCGCAAAAGCGGTGCCGCAAAAGCGGCTAAGTTGGCCGCAGAAGCGAGAATTCTGGGCAGACTATTTAAAAATGAGGGTTCCGAGATTCTCACCATTTTTAACATTGTGAGTCGGGTTTTGGTAATTATTGAGAGGATTTTCGAGGGAATTCTTGAGGTAAGTCCCTTCTGCTAATTTTTGTTCCATATTCCCCATTGATTTTCCCACCTAGTTGGTGTATAATTAAGGTGTAAATTGGGAGTTTGAGGCTAGGGATTTGGAGAGTTTGATTTGGGGGTTTGAGTGGCGATTTGGTGTTCGATTTTGGTAAAATTGGTATGGTTGGATGATAACTAGGATTTTTACCTTGTTTTCCGCCCTTTCCTGCTTAAGTTTTGATTATAATTGTATACAAAATAGCCCCAAAAGCTTACGTGTTGTGCTTGTTGCAGGATTGAGCCAAAAATGATGACAAACAGTTAGAAATCTGCTAAAAAAGTAGTGAGTATTGCACAAGTACCAAGAACATCAAAAAGGCCTACCTCAAGTGTCCACAGCGGCCGCGGTCCAGGCTTTGCGGTCCGCGGTGGTAAAGTTCAGAGACTCAGTTCAAAGGCCAAGTGACCACCGCGGCCGCGGCCCAATCTTCGCGGACCGCGGTGATGAGATTCAGAGAAGGAATTTCAAAGACAAATGCCACCGTGGTGGCAAGATTCAGAGGACCTAATTTTTAAGCTAAAGGCACCGCGGCCACAGTCCATTTCTCGCGGTCCGCGGTCAAGGATTTTTTCATAGACTCAGCAGCTGGGCCAAGCCGTCCACCGCGGACCGCGATGGCTTTTACGCGGTCTGCGGTAACCCCGCAGGGGTATTTTTGTCCAGAATTTCGGCTGAGTATAAATATCTTCTTTTGTAATTTTTTTAAGAAAGCTTGGTATCAGCGATAGTAGCAGCTCGTGAATAGTGTTCCTTTACTTCTTTTTGTAATTTTCTTGAGATATTAACATTGAATCATTGTGATTTATGTTATAAATCATTAATATGGGTTTTATTTCATCTCTTTCATTGAATTTATCTTTGATTATGAGTAGCTAAACCCATTAGCTAGGGTTGTGGCTCAACCCTAGTGTGGGTATTTAATGGGTTTCTAAAATTAGGACTTGGATGTTTATGGGTGTTTGTTATTTGGGTTAATTTAGGGTTTTCTTGCTATAATTAGTGGTTGCAAACACTAATTGACCTTCAATTGACTTGGGTCCTTGGTCCTTCTTGAGAAAGAGGACTTGAGTCTAGAAAATTAGTCCAACCAGGAATTGGGACAAAAATCAAGAGATTGGTAGTCCCAATCAATGGGTTGAATCCAGAAATGGTAAAACCCTACTTGAACCCTAATTAACGGGTTAAACCTCGAGAGAGTAATACTCTACTTGAACCTAAATTGCTTCCTTATTTGACACACAATTGGCCTCGAGAGAGGTAATTAGGGCAAAGCCACTCAAACTACCGAGAGGTATAGAGTGGACAATTTCGTGCATTGGTTATATCATTATCCCTTCGTTAATATTCTTGCCTTCGAAATTGGAATCCGCTAAATACTCGCCTAGGTGATAGTCATAACCCTAGTGCCTTTATCCTTATAGAAAACAACTCCAAAAACAAATTAGTAGTTAAATTGCTTTCAACGTAGTATAAATCATAGTTGTAGTTTGAAAACCAACAAAATATGAGAAGTGTAATTAGAAACACAAGACACCACTAGATCATATAGACACTCACTCCAAATATTAACTCCATGAGGATTCGATCCCGACCTATCAGGTAAAAGATGCACCGACCCTCGTCTTCCTACTCATATAGTAGTGAGGGTGAGAGCCAATCACTTTTTGGCGCCATTGCCGGGGAGTTATACGGTGTTGATTATCTACGTGAATAGTAGTGTTAAGTGTTTTTATTTTCTTTTTCTATTAACGTGTGTGTGAATCATTTCAGTTCTTATGGCGGATCCGTTGGGAAACATCGTGGAGGAGGTATACGACAACCAAGAAGAGGAAATAAACCAAGTACCTCCTCCCAGGCAAGGCCGGCCGGCCAATATTAATGAGGACATTCAAGATCCTCCTCCACCTCCAACTGCTAGAGCTGCCCCTCGGGTTCTTCCAAACGAGGGGTATGCTAGTGCCATTGTCCCGCCGAGGATTCGGGCGGGAAATTTCAATATTACAAATGTGATGCTAACCCTCCTAGAGCAACTGGGGTATTTCACAGGAGTCGCGCACCAGAATGCTTATAAACATCTCAAGGGCTTCGTGGATACCTGCTAGGGAAGTAAACAGACAAATGTCTCGTAGGATGCATTACGACTCCAGTTATTCCCTTTTTCTCTTCGGGGGAAGCACTTGACTGGATCGAGCGGCGTCCCAACCATTCAATATCAACTTGGGATGAGCTCGCGGACAAATTCATTGCCAAATTCTTTTCCCCGAGTCATATGGCGGCGCTTCGTGATGAAATCGTGGCCTTCAAACAAGAACCCAATGAGCCCTTGCATGAGATATGGGAGAGATATAGGACCATGGTTAAGTAATGTCCAAACAACGACATGACTGAAGCCATGATCCAACAAACTTTCTACCTAGGGATTAACACTGTGAATCAATGTGTGGTCAATCAGTTGGCCGGTGGAAACTTTATGAAGTTGTCTTACCCTGAGGCATGTGAGATTCTAGATGAGATAGCCAACACATCATCGGCTTGGCAAATTAGAGCTAATGTACCTCAGGGTGAGTCCGGGGTGAATAGTCTCCATAAAGAACTCCAAGAACAAGGGCAAGCAATTGCCGAGCTCACTACCACTATGAACCAACTTGCCAAAGCCCAACTCCAACAATTGCAAGGCCCAAAGCAAGTACATGTCATGGAGGGAGTGAACGTATTAGGGAATCAAAGGAGACCTCGGGGGAATGCAAAACCATAATGATCAAGGTGACCAAGGGCCTAGTGGGTATGGCCAAGAAGAAGAGTATGATGAACAAGAAGAAGATGTGATGTATGCAAACAACTACCAAGGTCAAGGCAATAGTCAAAACAACAATCAAAATTGGAGAAACCAAGGCAACAATAAAAGTTGAGGGAATCAAAGACCAAGAAATTGGAATAACAACAACAATGATCGGAATCGGGGAAACAACAATGGCCGACAATGGGGGAACAACAATGATGACAATTGGAATGGAGGCAACAACAATAACAACTGGGGTGGTAATAGTAATTGGGGGTCGGGTTTTCAAAGGCCCCGAATGTACCAACAACCAAGCAACCCACCTCCGTACCAATATCAAGGGCAAAGCTCATCTAGCAATGATATGGGAAGAATTGAAAACATGTTCAAGCAGATGATGGAGCGAAATGCGGACTCCGATGCTCAGTTGGCCTCTCATAATACCTTCATTAGGAACCTTGAAGTACAAATGGGCCAAATTTCTCATGCCTTAAACACACGCCCAAAGGGTGCACTATCGAGTGATACGGTGGTGAACCCCAAGGGTGGGAACAATAACAATATCGGTCACGCCATGGCGGTGACCACGAGAAGTGGAAAAGGTGGTGAAGCAAGTACTTCTAGGAAAAGTAAGATTGTTGTTGATGATGATATGCCCCAAGAAGAGTTACCGGTTGAAGTTGAACAAGTGGTGGATGAGCCAACCACAAGTGAGGTGAGAATTGACATACATGATAATGGGGAGGATTTGGAAAGGAACGTGAACCCGTCTAGGGAACACGTGATTGATATGCCGGATCCGGTGGTCCCACAAGCCAAGGCACCATTGACTAGGCCACCTCCTCCCTACCCTCAAAGGTTGGCCAAACAAAAGCAAGAGACTCAATTCAAGA
>MDKH01062327.1:0-35967 GCA_005239495.1 Nicotiana undulata | reverse complement strand
AACTAGGGAGGGGAAGTAGATCCCTTTCAGTACCTTAGGCGATCGGATGAACATCTCATCATGAAGCACCCGGACGATATCAAAGTCCAATCTATTGACAAAGCACCAAACCATCACCACCCGAGGGGGGTTGACATCGGTGGTATTGCAGGTGGGTAGCAAGCGGCTACAGATAACCGTGAACCAAAACTTGGCCTCCCAGGTAAAGGAACTAGAGTTCAGCGTGATTCCCTATTTGACCCAAGTGGGCTCCCCTCCTACACAAATTGACCGCACGAGCATGGGCCAGTTGACCGGTGGTGTCTGCTGGAACTGGTAATGATCAACATCCCCAGAGAAGGTCGGAAGCCTGTACACCCGCCGGATGGCCTCCAGTGAGGCATTCACCCTTGTTCTCCGGACAGTGACTACCCGATTCACATGCTCCGGGCAATTCTCATAGAATTCCCGAACCATTAGAATATTGTCTTCCTCAGGTTCTTCGAAGAATATCTCCAACTGGCGCCTCCGAATTTCGGCGAACATTTCTGGGCTCTCATGCTGTAAGGCAGCTCTATCAATTGGCACCTCGTGCACCATCTTCCAAGCGGCGTGACCGCGGTGGGCTACTCGTATGATGCTTCAGTTATTTCTCCACCGCGATCCAGCCGCGGTCGCGGTGGACCATGTTCCAGCAATTTAAGCCCTTTCTCTTGTGCTTTCCTCACGGGTTCTTCTCGATTAGCCTCGAACACCCTTAATTGACTCCAAATCGCTCCAAAGTATCTCCTCTCATAGAATATATCCTGCAAAGCACAAGAAACTCTAATCAGAGCATTTTGCTATCAATATTCACATTTAAAACATAATAAAGTATGGTTCATTAGGGGCGAAAATATATATTTTAATTCGCCTATTATCAACACCCCACACTTAAACCTTTGCTCGTCCTGGAGCAGCAAAACCACACTCTACAGGCCTAACCTTCTCAAGCATCACCCTTTGGTGTCACACCATGACATTTCACAAGCATTGAAGCTAGCTGTGTAACATCTATGCCTCAAGTGGAGACTCTATATACCATGCCACATTCTTATTTCCTCAAAGTACTCTATACAGAGGTCAAGAATTACCTTTTCGTCATGAATCACGTGCCCTCACATCACACAATTGAGAGTAGTTCCACAAAAGATAATATTAAGAACAACAGGGACTTTAAATCGAAAGAATTCACTCACTCTAAAAAAGAACATTCATATGCCTCACCGATACGCCATAGGCTTGCCCGTAGTGTCATACTCTACTAATTGAGTTTATTCAGTCTAAGATTAATAGGTCTTTATTTGGTTGTAATGTAGGCTAATGGACGAGTATGATACATTTCGGTATAGTGACTAACCTCCCTAAGCACTTTTAATACAATTACATTGACATTCAGCCCATTTTCATGCTTGGCCAAAACGTTTACCACACTTTGCTTCATAAATTACCCCACTACTTTTAGGTGCAACTTTCTTTTCCACGCCACTAATCAACAAGGACGGCATTTATTTATTGTCTTTCTTTCTCTTTTAATTTTTTTTTTTAAGTGGCCTTAAAAAATTTCTTTCTTTTCACAACTTTGCACCTTTCATTCTATTCCTTCGTTTTTCCTTTACAAACCAAACCACCACCCCACACTTTGACTTTTACACATCTGCTAAAAATTCAAGTGCTTATGGGAGGTACAGGGTTCAAATAGACAGGCTATTCAAACAATTGGGTATGGTTCATTACGTGGTTATCAAAGAAACAGGATTATAATCTCAAAGGGGTTAACTATGGTCAATTGCTTTTAGGTGGATACATTTATGTCTGGCTTCACAAATAAATGCCTATATCCTTTCTAAGACTGAACACACTTCTATTTCATTTTGTACACACACAGGGCAAGTTCTAGGTATCACATGAAGACATAAAATATGATGCACAAATACCTCACACGCACATGGCACATAATCCACTCCAAATTGGTTCATCAAAACACTCCAATGAGTATGCAAGTCAGTTACAATATGCAAAATTAAGGCATTCTACAAGAGTCCACAAATGAGCCTAAGCTTCACACCCTAGGGTCTTTGGTTTTCAGGTGTAACACACTAAGGGATGCATTCTTGCCATTCAGTTCCTTGCCCAAGAGAATCCTAACAACTAAAAAAAAGAAAATCTAACTATACCCGGTTCAAGCTAAACCCTTGGAAAAGAACCGTGGTCAAAAGAAAAACCAAGGGGGAGTTACTACACTACCTAAAAAAGAAAATAAAAAATCTTTTTGGTATTTTCTTTGGACTAACTTCCCTCAAGAAAACTACCTAAGTAGTCCGTCATCAGGAAGAGTCCACTACATTTTCTGGGTTTTTTTTTCTACTTCGACTTAATGCCCTCAAGAGATCCGTCGGAAGGTGTCCGTCTTTGGTCCAAGCCAAACTAATTGAAAACAAACAATTCAAATATATACAATCAAAAAAAGACAAAAATTATCCACATATACAACAACAAAATTGTCCCCCGCCCCACACATGAAAAGTTGGCATGTCCCCATGTCAATCAACAATAACAGCATAGAGGGGTAAGGAGACTTCCCTGGTGATCACTCGTTGTCAGAAACGGTGGCCGGGTCAACATTACAGGCCCTCCCTGGCGCACAAAACCACGCCATTATCTTCTTCTCAGATTTAGCATGGTGGGTGGACATTGCATCCATCCTGGCGTTGAGTCATCTACTGAGGTGCGCAAGCCGGACACATCCTCCTCTAAGGTCGATAGCCTGGGACCTTGTCGAGGTCGAGAGGGACCCACCCCATCATGAGATCTCCTATGTGGATCATCATCCAGAATAATCTCATCCTCGTCATCAACAGCTATAGGGACCGGTTGCTCTTTGCCCATATTAATTTTGCCAGCTTCGAACGGGGCCTTCTTTGCCAATTTGCCGTCAATGGGATGATTCTCAGGGACCTTGGCTATCTGGCACAGCCTGGTAACTAGGGAGGGGAAGTAGATCCCTTTCAGTACCTTAGGCGATCGGATGAACATCTCATCATGGAGCACCCGGACGATATCAAAGTCCAATCTATTGACAAAGCACCAAACCATCACCGCCTGAGGGGGGTTGACATCGGTGGTATTGTAGGTGGGTAGCAAGCGGCTACAGATAACCGTGAACCAACACTTGGCCTCCCAGGTAAAGGAAATAGAGTTCCGCGTGATTCCCTATTTGACCCAAGTGGGCTCCCCTCCTACACAAATTGACCGCACGAGCATGGGCCAGTTGACCGGTGGTGTCTGCTGGAACTGGTAATGATCAACATCCCCAGAGAAGGTCGGAAGCCTGTACACCCGCCGGATGGCCTCCAGTGAGGCATTCACCCTTGTTCTCCGGACAGTGACTACCCGATTCACATGCTCCGGGCAATTCTCATAGAATTCCCGAACCATTAGAATATTGTCTTCCTCAGGTTCTTCGAAGAATATCTCCAACTGGCGCCTCCGAATTTCGGCGAACATTTCTGGGCTCTCATGCTGTAAGACAGCTCTATCAATTGGCACCCCGTGCACCATCTTCCAAGCGGACTTAGCCTCATACCTGTCCTTAACAGCTTTTGACACAAATCGGGTTGAATCAAACTGACTAGTGCTCTCTGTGTTTCGTCTTTTGCGTGAGTGAGCCATGGTACCTGGGACAAGAAAGAAAATAGTCAGGGAGTGTTCAAGTTGTGTGCCTATTGGGTGATTACTCAGACTTCACCACCACGATGGTCACAACCCAATATTTTCTCAATGGGGCCTTTTTACAAACACCACGTGGGCATAATTTGTAACAAACATACATTGGCCCCATATGGAATAACTTTCCCCAATTTGTCAACACAGACAAGTACTAATCTCACCCCAACTACTCAAGAATCTCCCACCATTGTCAAACATACACCAACCAACCAACATCAGTCTATAGGGGCACATACCCATCAAAAACGAGTAAGAGGTGGTGAAGAACCACCATTACACACAAATACAACAAGAGTCTATCATAAAATAGAAAAAATACAACAATACAACAAGGATCTACTACACAATAGAAAAATAAAAGCAAAAATAAGAGGAGAAGAGAGAAAGAGATACTTACTTGAGTGAAGATATGGGTGGAAACAATGGAGGTTGGGAGGAGAAAGGGAGAGAGAGTCGTGGGTTTGGGGGGAATAGGGAGGGGGATTTTTCTGTGGGGGGGTCGTGAGTTTTGTTGTTTGGGAGAGAAGAGAAGGGGGTTTTGGGGTAGGGTTTAGAGGAAGGGGAAAGTGGGGGTAAGTGGGGTAATGGGTGAGTTATTTAGAAAAGCGGGGAAGAAATAAAAAGAAAATAAAGAAAAGAAAAGAATTATTAACGCCAAACTTACCTGGGCGGAAGATGGCCTGCCGCGGTAGATTCAGAGAGGTGAAATTTCACCGCGGTCGCACGAGATTCAGAGAAGTGATTTTTTACCGCGCTCGTGTCGCGGTCGCGCGAGATTCAGAGAAGTTATTTTTCACCGCGGTTCACTGCGACCGCGCGAGGTTCATAGAGGTGCAATTTGGCCATAGTGACGGGCGTTAGAGAAAAACATTGAAGCTCCAGTTGTGGTCGTTCCGCGGTTTTTCCGCGGTCGCGGTGGCCCATATTGCCTGGTATTGCGTTTTCGTCATATTGTTACCTTACCAAAGTTGTTTTATGACCATGTCTTTGCTCAATCACACCTCCAAGATTGTCCTGCACACTCAAAAACGTGTTAGATGTATGTACATCAATCACTACACAACAAAAGAGAAAAACACTAAAATCATGGGTTGCCTCCCACGAAGCGCTTGATTTAACGTCGCGGCACGATGAGTACAACAATCAATGGGTTTCCTCCCATGAAGCGCTTGATTTAACGTCGCGGCACGACGCAGGATGAGCGCATTTAAGGCTCGCTCAACCTCTGTGGTTCAAAAAGATGCACCACAGACAACTCCTTGGTTTCATTCATCCCAGTTTTAATATTTGTCCATTAACCTTGAAGGCGTTGGACCCATCGTTAGTAGCAATCACCACAGCACCAGAGGGAAACACTTCGACCACTTTGAATGGGCCAGACCATCGGGACTTAATATTACTCGAAAATAATCTCAATCTTGAATTATAGAGCAACACTTCGTCTCCGGGTTTGAAATTTCGGTCCACAATGTTTTTGTCATCCAACCTTTTTATTCTCTCCTTATATAGCCTTGTGCTTTCAAATGCTTGATATCAGAATTCCTCCAACTCATGCAGCTCTGTGACTCGATTTCCTCCCGCAGTATCAAGATCCATGTTCAACTTCTTCAATGCCCACCAAACTCGATGTTCTAGCTCAACAGGTAGGTGACAGGCCTTACCAAATACCAACTTGTATGGAGACATACCAATTGGTGTTTTAAATGCAGTCCTATAGGCCCAGAGTGCGTCATCAAGCTTTTTCGCCCAATCAGTTCTTGTGGCGTTCACTGTTTCGGTCAGCACACTCTTTATTTCACGGTTTGATACCTCAACATGCCCACTCGACTGGGGGTGATAAGGGTTTCCACCTTGTGGCGCACATTATACTTGGCCAGTAGCTTCTCGAACACACGATTGCAGAAGTGTGTGCCTCCGTCACTAATAATGGCCCTTGGAATCCCGAACCGGGTGAATATGTTTTTCTTCAAGAACCCCCACCACCACTCTTGCATCATTGGTGGGGAACGCTGCAGCTTCCACCCATTTAGACATGTAGTCTACAGCAACAAGTATGTACTTATTGCCATAGGAGCTGACAAAGGGACCCATGAAGTCAATCCCCCACACATCAAAGACCTCCACTTCTTGTATTGGGTTCATGGGCATCTCATGTCGACGGGATATGTTCCCCGTTCTTTGGCACTCATTAAAACCCTTCACCCATTGGTGAGCATCTTTGAACACAGTTGGCCAGTAAAAACCGGCCTCTAACACCTTAGTTGCTTTCCGAACTCCTCCAAAATGTCCTCCATATGGTGATGTGTGACAAGCCTGCAAAATAGCAAATTGTTCTATCTCGGGGATACACCTCCGGATCATGTTATCAATACAGATTCTAATCAAATGAGGTTCATCCCAATAGTAATTGTGGCAGTCATGATAAAATCGTTTCTTTTGTACAGAGGAGAGTTCATAAGGTTCAATACCGCTTGCCAGGTAGTTTGCAATGTCTGCATACCATGGCACATCTTCCATGCTCGTGGCGAGTAGCTGCTCGTCTGGAAAGGTTTCCAAAATATTCTCCGTTTCAATTGCATTCTCAGCACCTTTAAGACGTGACATGTGATCAGCAACTTGGTTCTCCGTGCCCTTGCAGTCACGAATCTCCAAATCAAATTCTTGAAGAAGCAACACCCAACGAATTGGGCGCGGCTTGGACTCTTTCTTATCAACCAAGTATTTGATGGCTGCGTGATCAGTGTACACAATCACCTTCGACCCGATCAAGTAAGACCTGAACTTGTCAAAGGCGAACACTACTGCCAGCATCTCCTTTTCGGTCACCGTGTATTTAAGCTGAGCTCCACTCATAGTCCTACTTGCGTAGTAAAATGGGTACATTAGTTTATCTTTGCGCTGACCCAACACAGCTCCCACTGTGTAGTCACTGGCATCGCACATGAGTTCAAACGGTTGCTCCCAGTCGGGGGCAACGATAATTGGTGTTGTGACTAGCCGCTTTTTTAGCTCCTCAAACTCCCCCCTGCAATCATCAGAAAACACAAAGGGGTTATCTTTTTCAAGCAACTTACAGAGGGGGTTGGCGATCTTGGAGAAATCCTTGATGAATCACCGGTAGAACCCGGCGTGCCCAAGGAAGCTACGAATAGCTTTGACTGATGTGGGAGGTGGAAGTTTTTCGATCACATCGACTTTAGATTTGTCCATCTCAATTCCTTTACTTGATACCAAGTGCCCTAAGACGATCCCTTCTTGTACCATGAAATGGCACTTCTCTCAATTAAGCACAAGATTCGTCTCGATGCACCTCTTTAGGACACAGGTTAAATTTGCTAGGCACTTATCGAATGAATTTCCCACTACTGAGAAATCATCCATGAATACCTCCATGATATCTTCCACCATGTCTGTGAATATGGCCATCATGCACCGTTGGAATGTGGCAGGTGCATTGCAGAGGCCAAATGGCATCCTCCTGAAGGCAAACACCCCATAGGGGCATGTGAAGGAGGTTTTTTCCCTGTCTTCCGGGGAAATTGAAATCTGGTTGTACCCCGAATACCCGTCCAGGAAACAAAAGTGAGACCTCCCTGAAAGCCTGTCGAGCATTTGGTCAATGAAGAGAAGTGGGAAGTGGTCTTTTCGGGTGGCAAGATTCAGCTTTCTGTAATCCATGCATATTCTCTAGCTCGTGACGATTCTTGTAGATATCAACTCATTTTTGTCATTCTTTACCACCGTCATGCCACCCTTCTTTGGGACACATTGCACTAGGCTAACCCAGCTGCTGTTAGAGATGGGGAAAATGATTCCCGCATCTAACCACTTAATGATTTCCTTCTTCACCACTTCCTCCATGTTTGGGTTCAAGCGCCTTTGGTGTTCCCTGGAAGGTTTGTGTCCCTCTTCCAGGACAATCTTGTGCATGCAATATGCTGGGCTGATCCCTTTGATATCTGCCATGGTCCATCCAATGGCAGTCTTGCACTATGAGAGCACCTGTAACAACTGATTTTCCTGCACATCTAACAAACTTGATGAGATAATAACAGGTAATGTAGAGTTAGGTCCTAGAAATGCGTACCTGAGATGGGCTGGCAGTGGTTTCAACTTCAGTTTGGGCGGTTCTTCCACAGATGGCTTGGCTGACGGGCTCTCTCTTTTCTCTAAGTGCATTGGTTCAAACTCGAGAGCCCTCGGCCAGACCCCTTTACCTTCAAGTGCTAACACCCACTCTGCCAATGCTTCCCCATTGACCTCATCTAAATTCATTAAGCATGCAGCAAGGGGGTCCTCAATAGTTAAGGATGCATCATCTTCTTCCACTATCACATCCACATAATCAATTAGAGAACAGTTGGCGAACTCACTCGGTCTCCTCATGGATTTTTGCACATTGAATGTGATTTCTTCATCATTAAGCCTCATCTTGAGCTCCCCAGTCTCACAATCAATGAGGGCTCTACCTATGGCCAAAAATGGCCTTCCCAAGATTATGGGAATCTCCCCATCCACTCGACAGTCTAGTATCACAAAATTAGCAGGGAACAAAAACTTCCCCACTTACACCAAAACATCATCTAGAATACCCGACGATCTCTTCACCGTCCTATCAGCTAGCTGCAGCAACATGGAAGTTGATCTGGCTCTACCAATACCCAGTCTCTTATAAATGGCCAGGGGCATTAGATTAATGCTGGCCCCCAAATCACACAATGATTTGGAAAAAGCAAAATTGCCAATGGTGCAGGGAATTGTAAAACTCCCTAAATCAGACAACGTTTCTACAATTGGTCGTGTTACCACAGCACTACAAGTCTGAGTAAGAGTCACAGTCGCCAAGTCTTGGAAATCAAACTTTCGGGACATCAATTCTTTCATCATCTTTGCATACCCAGGCATCTCTTTCAGAGCATCAATCAGAGGAATGTTTACATGTATCTGCTTCAGTATATCCAAGAACTTCTTGTACTGCTCATCTTTTTGGTATTTTTCCAGCCTTTGAGGGAATGGTGTTGGCGGTCTCTTCTTCCTAGTGATTTGGGATTTTTCTTTCTCAACTACCACCTCAACTACTGGCTCTGGGGTTATCTCCACTTCCTTTTGAGCCTCACTCTGCCCACTGGGTTCTCCTTCAGCAGTTTGCACTGTTACCTTGGTCAAGGTTGTGGAATCATCAATTTCGATTGGCACTAATACTAGTGTCTCTGCCTTCCTGCTTTCATGAGCCAACTCTTGTTCCAAGTCTAAGTCCCTGCCATTGTGGAGACTTACTGCCATCAGCTTCTTCAAGCCCTGGTCCTTAGGATTCACCTGAGTGTCTGCAGGTAAAGTCCCAAGAGGACGATTGTTCACTACCATTGAAATTTGGCCCAACTGCACTTCAATATTTTTAATAGCTGAATCATGGGAATCTACTCTTTCACTGATTTTGGCAATTGACCCAATCACTTGTTGCAGCATTGCTTCAAGCCTGGAAAACCCATCTTCTTGCCTCCCCCCATGTTGTTGCTGAGGGGGTGGTATGACTGCTGCTGATTCTGATTGTTATACCCTCGTGGCCTTTGATAAGGTGCCACATTACCATGAGGTCTCATGGCACCCATGTTTCCATTGTTCTGCTGCTGATGAGGTGGTCTATACGGTTGAACTTGCTAAACCCAGTTATGTCCCCCTTGTCTTTGGATTCCATAGTTTGACACATAATTCATGTTTTCTGGGTAAGGAGGGTGATCACAATCTGCATTCCACTTATTACCAATGGCTGACTAATGCAAGATGTGCATAAGCCCCCATTGGTAGTATCCACAATATGAACTTGCGGCTTTATCCCCGACTCATCTACCTTCTTCGTAAGAATACTCATCTGTGTCATCAAAGTATCCATGTTCTCAGCCATAGTGTTGGACGGATCTAATGGCACTGAGTGAACAACTGGGGTAATCGGAGCACCCCTGGTTGTCTATCCTGAAATTTGTGCCATTGTATCAAGTAAAATCTGGCACTCTCTCCATGTCTTGCTAAGGAATGCTCCACCAGTTGAAGCATCGACATTGGCTTTTACACCATCAGCCAGACCCATATAGAATCATTGTCCCAACATTTGCTCAGGAATACCATGGCGAGGACAGATAACCAGCATCCCTTTAAACCGTTCCCATGTCTCCTGCAATGTCTCCATGGGCTTTTGTCTGAAGCTTATGATCTCATCAATCTGCTGTGTTGTCTTGTTTGGTGGATGGAATTTATTCAGAAATTGCTTGACCAACTCCTCCCATGTTGCAATAGAGTTGATAGGGAGGGAGTTGAGCCAAGTCTGGGCAACTCCTGTCACCGAGAACGGAAACAATAACAGTCTTAATGCCTCCGGGGTAACATTCGGCTGCCTCTGGGTCTTGCAGATGGACAGAAAGTTCTTTAAATACTGTTGGGGATCCTCAACGTATGACCCCGAAAATAGCCCCTTATTCTGCAATAGGTGCAGCATATTATTTGTAATCTGGAAAACTCTGCTTCAATCTGAGGGACCAAAACCGCGGTTGCCAAGTTGTCAGCTGTGGGTTGTGCCCAGTCGTATAATGGCACCTCAAGTACAATGGGAACCTAAGGCGCTATAATCCCTGCAGAAGGGTCGACCACACCATCCCTGACATCCCCAACATTAAGGTTGTTTCTGTCGTTCAGCTCTGCCATGTCTGGTTCTATGTGTTCAATGTGTGGTTGTTGTTTGCTTCTCCGAATGGCCCTGTTCAAGGCCCTGAAAACTTTTTCGGGGTTTGGCAATGCTTCAAATACGTCACCAGTTCTCGAAGAGTTTCTAGGAATGCACTTGTACCACCGGTTTAGCAAACGTTAGAAATTCAATATATGTGTGAAATCAAAGAAGCTTGACTATACTTAAGAATTTTCATATTTTTCTTCAACTACACTTGATAATACCGTTAATTTTCCGGAAACGGCACCAAAATTTGATCACGCTCAGCTATGTCTACTAAAAGACTAAGCGGGCGTTGCAAATATAATTCGAGGTATTATGCCCAGAGTCGAAACCCACAGGGAATTAACGTATCAATTGTCGTCTTTAGAGTACTAGATTCTCAATAGTCAACTTTCTCAAACTTTGTGAATATCACTTGGGGTTGTTTATACTACTACAGCTGAACAGAAATAATAAACTAAAGATTAACTAACAATAATGTGTAAACAATGATGATAAAGGTCTAAGGTTATGGTTTCCCCCGTTGGTAAAATAACTTCTTGTGAACTTTCTATAGTTTTGACTTAGTTGTCTCTATCAATCCTGAACACTCCAGTTATCATAAATCTCTCTCAAGTAATTATGATAATTTACTAGACGCACTTTCTCAAGTTACGCTAGCTGGATTGCATTACGGTTCACTTTAGATTGCACCCGAGGTATCGTTATCTCTAATCCAATCTCTAAACTCTCGGTTATGACTCTCGCTTATACTCCGGGAGTGGTGTTGTTCAAACAATTACCTAAATATGCACTCTCTCTCAAGTAGATACATAATAAATAGGAACAGTTAATTGAGGGCCATTCAATCAACTACAACAAGAACATAGTTGAACAAATAGAGATTAAAAACCAAACAAAACTATATTAATATCTCAACAAGTTCATCCCCAACGGGTTCCACCAACAACCTTAGATTAGAAAATTTAGCTACTCATGCTCAAGAACAATAAAAACTCAAAAGAATTCATAATGCTTAAAATAAAGATTAAAGGAAGAAAATATAAAACTCTAATGGTTTTTTGTCTACTCACAATGAGTCTTGCCTCCTACTTGAGTCTAAGAATAAGAATATCCTTCTCTTGGGCGGATGTACAATGTTTAAATAGGGTTTGGAAATTTACTCCCGTGTTTTGCACTTAAGTCCTTCAATTTTCCAGGTCTGTCAGTTGTCGCCCGCGGTCGCGGCAGGAACGCGACTCGACCGCGATGGGCTACTCGTATGCTGCTTCAGTTATTTCTCCACCGCGATCCATCCGCGGTCGCGGTGGACCATGTTCCAACAATTTCAGCCCTTTCTCTTGTGCTTTCCTCACGGGTTCTTCTCGATTAGCCTCGAACTCCATTAATTGACTCCAAATCGCTCCGAAGTATCTCCTCTCATAGAATATATCCTGCAAAGCACAAGAAACACTAATCAGAGCATTTTGTTATCAATATTCACATTAAAAACATAATAAAGTATGGTTCATTAGGGGCGAAAATATAGTCTAATTCACCTATTATCGAAAGGACGGGAGGAAAAAAATGAAGGAGACGGGGGTTGAGGGAGGGGGGAGTGTTGGTTTAGGAAAAGAAGATTTCTTTTCTTTTTTAAATGTATTTCTTTTGTTAATTACATGTGCCAAATTCTTATGGAACATTAAACGTATTATTTCTTGATTGGTCCATTTGACATGTCATCAACAAGTGCAACTCACTCGTATGGTCTGTTGTACTCAGGTGTTTACTTGACCTATTTAATAGTCACTTGAGGTGTTAAGATAAAAAAGAATTCAATTAAAATATTTATCTGATCATTGAAGATAACTTAAAGAGGTTGTTTATGCATTTTGTAGTTAAACTACAAGAAATATGTCCGTACGGCATCGGGTACAATATGTTGACATAATATTGAGAAGCGGTCCAAGTCTTACCTAATCATATTAGGTGTCACTATTTTTATGAAACGATCAAAGACGTCCACATTGTTTTAGTTGAGACGATTGAGGAACAAACCTAACTTTGTAATATTGAATCAATAGTTTTTTCCTACTGGACTAGTTATAATTATATATGCATGACTATAATTTAATAATTCTCATCTTGATTATATATTTTATTGATGAAATTCTTTTTAATCTTTAAGTTGTTTGGACGTATTTTTTGTTAAGCTAGTTTCACGAAAACCTTTGTAAAATCAGTCACACTATTCAGAGTTGCGGTTTGGAATCCTTCAAGTGCTACAATTTTCTCTCTACCTTTTCTTTCCATAGGAATGATCAATAATCAATTATAAGATGGTATCCTGTCTGACCACAGTCAGCTGTTTGTATTAGCTGATCGCAAATAACTGATAAATTTGAAGTGTCGAAAAGATTTTTTAAAGTGCTAAAATTTATTTTTAAAATAAGCATTTATGTGTCTGGATAAAAGTGCTGAAATTGATAACAAGCAATTGATGTATTTGATAAAAAAAGTATCGATAAGTTATTTTTTTGTTAAAATATCTAAAATAACCTTGAATTTTATTCAAGAGATTATAAATTAAAAAATTTCTTTGTAAAGAAAATAATTAACAAGAATTATGGAACGAAGAGAAAGTCAAGAAATTTATTTTTGAAAAAGTATTTTGTGAATTAGAAAATATTATTAAGGATAAACTAGTAAACGTGTTGGTCAAACTAAAAGTACTTAAAGCTGAAAAGTTATAAGTTGGGAGTGACCAGGGCTAATTTTAGCTTATAAGCACTTTGGGTGTTTATCAAACGCGTAAATAAGTCAAAAAGTACTTATAATCCAGTTTGACCAGCATATAAGCTTAGCCAAACACCCTGTTAGTATATCAAAGATTTATAGTGTCTTCTAAAACAAGCGATTGACTCCCTAATAATGATTCTGATCATCTCCTCAGCACTCTAATTCTACATATTTTTAGGAAATGAATGTCGCAAAATCTTCTTTAAAAGATGGAAAAGATAAGCCAAAACCTCGATGTTTTCTTTTCTTCTGATTTACTTAACTTAAGGAGAATTTGGGATAACTTTTGATAAATTATCAAAAATTGAATAATGTAGGCTAAGCATTAAATGTTTCAACTATTAATTAGATTCAGAATTAGTACATGGCCTGCCAGTAGGTTAAGAGTCCAGGTGGGATAGGTGACTGCTTCGAGTCCATAACTCTTCAACTCATCTTCATATTACGGAACTGCCCTTAACTTTTACAGATCCAAATATGTAATTACGTCCAGATCAAAACTAGGGCTGGATGAGAATGAAATTTGGCCGCGAATCTCGGGAATTACAGATAGGCCCCTCCACCTACCGCAAATCACGCAAATATCCGGCCAAACTCAGCACTTGGAAAAAAGTTTCAATTCTGATTGGGAAGATGAATTGCCTACTTGTACTAGCAATTAATTCAGAAACAACAAAATTGAAAGAAAAAAATAGGACAGATAAACAAAAATGTACTCCAATTGTATATGTTAATCACATTTCGTGTTTCTACTTTTCCTGAAATCCTCCTCCTCCACCTTTTCCATCCCAGAATATTTACACGATTCAAAAAGGGGAAAACTAGAGAAAAAACGATCTCTTAACTAATAGTATCGTCGAGATCTGCTCTACCTAACCGCAACTCCCACTGTTTTTAGTAGTAGCAAAGAAAAAAAAAACAGAAATATCTATCTTCGACACAGCTAACGCTAAAGTAAGTCATCGGAGAGAGCACTGAGAAGATCCTGGAGGTCATCACCGAGTCGAAGAGCCTCAAGTACTCGTTCGAAGATGAGAACATGGCAAGGGATCCGAAGAACGCCTCTCTGCTCGTAACCGTATTCCTGAGCAGATTTATTAAGCAGCTCGACGAAGATCGGATGATTAAGAAGCTCAGCACTAACGATAAACCTCTCCATCTCATCTCCGACGTAAACAGGGAGGTGTCCTTCAGGAACTCCGGCGCCGGATCTGAGCTTTCCGGTTCGGAACGATTGGAGTCGACGGGGACGCGACGCAGACCGGGATTCGGAACGGAGCAAGGAGTAGTTGGAGGAGGAATCAGCCACGCGCGATAAACGTCGAATGAGTTTCTTCATTTTGGAGGAGAAAATAAAAAGGGAATAGTTACTTCAAATAGAAATGAGAATTAAGTGTGTAAGGAAGTTGAGGGAGGTTGGAGAGAAAGAGTGTGGCCGTGTCTTTATATAGATGGAGTAATTGGGAGTTGAAGGAAAGAAGGGATAGTTGAGAGGTACACATAGATGTACTTGCTAGGTACAATTATTGTTAGTGGGGTGAAGGGAGAAAGGGGGTACGGGGTCTGTGTAAATTTAACATTTCTTAATTTTGCATTAATTACTTAGTAACTTCTGTTCTCAAACTAAACAATTACAAAGCTAGACTAGATCCATCAAAATCTTCCCACTAATTTTTACTTTCGTTTGAAAGATAAGGCATTTTATTAATTTAGACTCTCAATGGGATATACCTATAAAAATTAATCTCACACATAAATGCCATTTTAAATAGAAAGGAGATTTTTCGTGAGTTAAATCTATTTAATTTATAAATCAAACAGTCGGTTCGGGTCAGGTCGTATATGGACAAGTTGAAAATGGGTAACGTAAAATAACGGATATGTTTGACCCGACCCATATTTAATACGGATAAAAAATGAGTTAACCATCGGATAGTATGGATATCCATATTATCCATGGCTTCTGGAGTATGATCACTTTTGGGAGAATTCATAGTCTCGCAAATTTGAAAAACTCGCAGTTTGAGTCTTTCCAAATATAAAATTTAAACTCATTAGTTATCCATTGATTATATATTTTATAAGTGAATAATATGATTCTTCTCCATATTTGATCCGTTTTTAAAAAGTTCATTATTCAACTCATTCTTTAGTAGATAATACAAATAGATAACTGTATTTTTAATCCAGTTTGCCACCACTAATCATGGATTTACCTTTCCCGTATGAGGTACTTAATTATTGATGTGTTCATTTCTTGAGTTGTAATATACTGAATTTTCACTCAATTGCTTTGCGTCTTACAACATTAAGACATATTTACAAGAAGTTAATACTAAGAAATGTGTATGCGGTAAAATCTAGCTCAGGGGCGCCCCTCGAAAGCAGGTTCGCGTCTAGGTAGGTTCGGGCTCGAGGAATGCGCAGACCGGTGGATCGGGGTCAAACAAGATCAACACTACAATAATCGAATCACGAAATATTCGCACTCAATCATCATTCCCGACGAGAATCTCGGAGACGGTAGAGCTATTAACGGTTAATAATGCCAATCATGTATTTTACTTCCGCGATTAGAGTCATTCCTTATTTAAGATTCCTCTACTATATAAAGAGGAACCCTATTCATTTCTAGGGTCATCATCACTATTATCATCGCATTCAAGTGCTCATTTAGATTACTGAATACAAATACCCCTTTTATTTACTGTTAACTCTTGGTATCTAAGTTGTTCGTATTATTGTTGTTGTTCTTACTGTTATCGACAACTGTTCTTGGGTCCAATTTAGAGCGAGGTCATTAACTCGCAGTTGCACGGGTTCGGTCCATATAAATTATTTGATTCATTTATTTACTTAGTCTTTTACCAATTAGCATTGAATTAAATCGCGTATCCTTATAACAACATTACAAATTTAATTGTTACTCGTATTTCGAGGTAAACAGTTTGGCGCCCACCGTGGGGCTAAGGATAATAGTGATTTTCAATGTTAATTCTGGTATAACACACTATTTTACGCTTGTTTCTTGTCAAGTATTTTATTTTCGGGATAAATCATGTCAAACTCACATAACACAGCTACACATGGTGACAACGGCCTCGAACTCCACGGGGAGAACGAGAATATTGTCGCTCCAGGAGTCGAGGTCCCACAAGCTGGTCTCGAAGAAGCGCCACCCGCTAACCCGATCGACGTCGGTTCGCACATTGCTTTGAATGCAGATTTAGGCGGAGACCCCGGTGGAAGCGTACGTAGGGAAGGTCGGACCGACGGTGAAGCACCCAGGGCAGAGGAGACGAAGGTGTTAGTCTCCAAGTCATATTTGAAATGTTGCAAGCCCAACAGAATGCTATTGCCCAATTGCAAAATCAACACCAAACTCCGAATAGGGTCGAGCAAGAGGTCACTCGTCGTACCGATCCAGTGCCTGAAAGATCAGGTGATAATACTACCGACCCTGCTGTAATGAGAATGCTCGAGGAGCTTACTAAGAGGATAGAGTCGGGGGAGAAGAAGATTGAAGCCGACGATAAGAAGGTGGAAACCTATAACTCTCGAGTTGATCAGATCCCGGGGGCACCACCGATCTTAAAAGGAATGGACTCCAAGAAATTTGTACAAAAACCATTTCCTCCAAGTGCGGCTCCAAAGCCCATACTGAAGAAATTTAGGATGCCCGATATACCAAAATACAATGGTACCTCGGACCCCAATGAACACGTCACCTCTTATACGTGTGCTATTAAAGGAAATGATTTGGAAGACGACAAAGTTGAGTCAGTCTTGCTGAAGATATTTGGAGAGACCCTATCCAAAAGAGCCATGATTTGGTATCACAACTTGCCTCCGAACTCTATCAATTCGTTTTCCATGTTGGCAGATTCGTTTGTAAAGGCGCACGCTGGAGCGATAAAAGTTGCAACAAGAAAACCAGACCTCTTCAAGGTAAAGCAGAGGAAAAACGAGATGCTACAAGAATTTGTATCTCGATTCCAAATAGAACGTATGGAGTTGCCACCAGTTACCGACTGGGTTGTTCAAGATTTCACACAGGGGCTGAATGAGAGAAGCTCGCATCACGCCAACTGATACAAAATCTGATAGAATACCCAGCTATAACTTGGGTTGATGTTCACAACCGTTACCAGTCGAAGAATAGAGTTGAGGATGACCAACTGGGAGCCCCCTCGGGTTCAGTACACCCGAGTCGGTCGACAGGTAAAGGCCCAAGAGATTTTGACAGAGAATCGAAACTAGCCAAAGATTAATATCAGTCGTACGCTGCAGATAGAAGAAACACTCATACGGGAAGTAATTCCACCTGTAATGATCGAAGGGGCAACCGAGGGCATAATCCTCAGGGACTCATGAGTAAGATTGGATTCGATAAGTACGCGGATCCCACGGAAGCACCTCGATTATCAAAGTATAACTTCAGCGTCGATGCCTCAGGTATCGTATCAACCATTGGAAGGATTAAAGACACTAGATGGACAAGGCCGATACAAACCGATCCTTCTCAGAAAAATCCTAACTTAATATGCAAGTACCATTGCACACACGACCACAAGACCAAGGACTACAGGCAGTTGAGAGAAGAAGTGGCTCGATTATTCAACTAGGGTCATCTTAGAGAATTCCTCAGCGACAGAGCCAAAAATCACTTCAGAGAGAGAGACGCCAACAAAAATAATGAGAAAGAAAAACCCCAGCATGTTATCTACATGATCGTCGGTGGGGTCGAAATCCCGCAGGGACCTGTTTTCAAACGCACCAAAGTGTCAATTACAAGGGTGGAGGGTCGTAGAGCAGCTCGGCCTACTCGATCAAATTGTACCCGTATCTCGGGTCTTGAACGAATTCAACATGGCTAGAGAGACGATAAATGGAGAGATAATCCTACCGGTGAACGTGGCCGGGACCATCCAAGACACAAAATTTCACGTCATCGAAGGTGACATGAGGTATAACGCACTGCTCGAGAGGACTTGGATCCATAACATGAGGGAAATGCCATCGACTCTTCACCAAATGATGAAGTTCCCAATAGAGGATGGGGTGAAAACAGTTTACGTACAGCAACACGCTGCAAAGGAGATGTTTGCAATCGATGAGATGACACCGACACCAGCATCCTCGACCTCAAAAAAATTGAGCATCTAAGATAAGCAAACAGACTAATAGCCATCATCGTCCCCAGCCTCGACTGAAGCGGATAAACATGTAATCGGAGGTAATGAAGAGGATTTTCTCACTCCTCGAACCTTCGTCATTCCCGAAGAATCAGATGCAACTAAGTCAACGGTCGAAGAGATTGAACAGGTGATATTCATCGAGTATCTACATGAACGCAAGGTATACATGGGAACAGAGTTGACCCCCGAACTCAGGAAAAATCTCATTCAAGTTCTTATTGATAACATGGATTGCCTTGGGTGGCCCCATCTAGATATGACAGGAATCCTGTCCGAGATTACAACCCATCGGTTGAGCCTGGATCCCAAGTTCAGGACGATAAAGTAGAAGAGAAGGCCTCAGTACAAAGTGAAGCACGCCTTCATAAAAGAAGAGGTAACTAAACTCCTTAAAATAGGGTCCATTCGGGAGGTCAAATATCCCGAGTGGTTAGCCAACGTAGTTGTGGTCCCCAAAAGGGGGAACAAGCTTAGAATGTGTGTAGATTATTAGGATCTAAATATAGCATATCCAAAGGACTCTTTCCCTTTGCCTAACATCGATCGAGTGATCGAGGCCACGGCTGGTCACGAGATACTTACCTTTCTCGACGCCTATTCTAGGTACAACCAAATCCAATGAACCTAGAAGACCAGGAAAAACCCTCTTTTATCACCTATTGCTATAACCTAATGCCTTTGGGCTAAAAAATGTGGGGGCCACGTATCAACACCTAGTTAACAAGATGTTCGAAGAACTAATAGGAAAATCAATGAAGTTTACATTGACGACATGTTAGTTAAGTTCCTGTGCGTAGATGACCATTTGACTCATTTGCAGGAAACCTTATGAGATCTTGAGGAAGTACAACATGAAACTCAACCCCGAGAAGTGTACCTTTGGGGTTGGCTCGCGCAAATTCCTCGGCTTTATGGTGTCAAATTGGGGAATCGAGATTAACCCCGACAAAATTAAAGTCATCGAGGACATCACCGTCGTGGACAGTGTAAAAGCCGTTCAAAGGCTAAACAGACGAATAGCCTCCCTAGGCCGATTTATTTCGAGATCATCGTATCGGAGTCACGGGTTCTTCTCCTTGCGTAAAAAGAAAAATGACTTTACACGAACCTCGGAATGTCAGCAAGCATCGGAGGAACTGAAGAGGTATCTATCGAGACCACCTTTGCTCCACACCCCAAAAGCAGATGAGAAGCTATATTTATATTTGGCGGTGTTCGAGATAGCGGTAAGTGGGGTGCTAGTCTGAGAAGAATAAGGTATGCAGTTCCCAGTTTACAAGTAAGTCGAACTTTAGGAGATGCTGAAACCAGATACCCGCACCTAGAAAAATTAGCACTTGCTCTAATAAGTGCATCTAGAAAACTAAAGCCATATTTTCAGTGTCATCCTATATGTGTCATTACCACATATCCCCTTCGAGATATATTGTATAAGCCAGAATTATTGGGTCGACTGGCCAAATGGGCCGTCGAACTTGGCAGGTACGATATTGAGTATCAGCCCCGAACAACCATCAAGTCTCAAATATTAGCAGACTTCGTGACATATATTTTTCCAACCCTCGTACCCGAAGTAGAAAAGGAACTACTGCTGAAATCGGGAATTTCCTCGGGGATATGGACCCTCTTTACGGACGGAGCCTCGAACGTGAAAGGGTCCAGACTCGGTATTTTTTTAAAATCACCTACGGTCAACATTGTTAGACAATCGATTAAAACGGTTAAGCTGACCAACAACGAGGCCGAGTATGAGGCTATGATTACAGGACTTGAATAAGCAAAGAACTTGGGAGCGAAGGTCATTGAAGCTACGTGTGATCCCTACTGGTAGTTAACAAGGTAAACGACACTTTTGAGGTACGAGAAGATAGGATGAAAAGATATTTAGACAAGTTGCAGATCACTTTACACCGCTTCAAAGAATGGACTCTGCAGCATGTACTTCGAGAACAGAATACCGAGGCCGATGCACTTGCCAACTTGGGATCATCGGTTGACAAAGATGAAATTAACTCGGGACTGTAGTCCAGCTCTCAAGGTCCGTAATTGAGGAAGGGCACGTTGAGATAAACTCCACAAGCTTAACTTTGGATTGGAGAAACAAGTATATAAAATACTTGAAAAACGGGAAGCTACCCTCGGACCCCAAGGAATCAAGGACCTTACGAACTAAGGAAGCTCGGTTCACATTGGACGATGACGGAACATTATACAGAAAGGCATTTGATGATCCACTGGGAAGGACCCTATCTGATTCTCGACATAGTTGGTAAAGGGCCATACAAGCTTGGAACAATGGACGGTGAGCCACTGTCAAATAATTGGAACGCATCACTTCTCAAGCGATATTGTTGCTAAGGTATGGATCTCTCCCTTTTCGTTTGCTTAAATACATAAACTAACTTATTGCAGGTACTCAGCCCGAGGAATCGAGACCTCAGGTTTTAAAGTACGCGTTGCACTCTTTTTTCCTTAGACTGGTTTTTATCCCAAATGGGTTTTCCCGGCGAGATTTTGAACAGACAACAACTATGTGCTACCTGGGGATAATTCAACAGTATCCAAGGCTTCTTTGCAATCAACCTCGAATACTGGGGGGCATAACCCTCAGATGTTGTACAAATGGGTCTCGATAGGGAAAATCTTGTAATGTCCCAAATGGTCGAATGAACCGTGTCCATGTAGAAGAGCCGAGCCCCGATAACAAAACATGTACGCATGTATGAATAAGACAAAGAAGTTCTCCTATTTTCCAAATATCTCGTGTTTCAAGTAGGATTCCTATTATACAAGTCATATGCTTATGATCTATTGCGCAAAACTAACACTTATGAAGAACGACCCAAAGGCTGAATGCAAACGTATCTCGAACACTCGGGGACTGCTTACTCGAGCTATTTGAAGTTCGAAGTTATAAGACCTCAAAGAGGAACCCCCCGATGTACGATCCAAAGCCATCACACTCGGGGGCTAACACTCCGAACAAATTCGAAATGTTATCGGGAAACAAGTCATAGAGACATACCCGAAGGCTACAGCCATATTAAAGACTACGGTCATATAAAATGGCTACGACCAAAATTACGCGACTCAGAGACGTCCGACTTCCGCCATAAACTAAAGGCTTTCAAATACTTCAAAAAACCAGTTAAATAAGGCTACCCTCGGAAAAGCAAATAAAGGCTTCGATAAAGTCAGCCCCCAAATAATTCAAAGGCTTCGATACATCAGCCTTCGAGATGTTAAATCATCTCAACACATACAGTTTAAGAAAACCTGGGTTCCGATCGTCGAACCCTTGAAAAATCCATTGGGTATAAAAAATAATGCTAAAGCATAAGAAATTTTCATTAAGTCTTTTAGCCGAAAAGGAAAAAATTTATAGCCATTTTTAGAGGCCTAACTGGCCCAATATAATGAAGCCCAAGGGCCGATCTCATGAGCCAAAAGGCCGATACAATTAAAGATCGAGACCTCGTTCTCGCTCAAATTCGAACCCAAGGATTCACATCATGAGTTTAAATAAACAATCCAAGATATAACGACAAGCTCAAAAGCTTAACGATCTAAGGGCTTACCCTATCCTATAAAGTTATTCGAGCAGGGTTCCGCTAGCTTGAAATAAGACATCCCCGAGACAAACTCTCAAATGAGCTTCAAAATCGGGGACTTGTCCCCGGAAAAGTAAAAAGGCCTAAGGGTGTACTTCGATCGCGAATTAAGCTAAGAGAATATTTTAGTAGAGACAATTAAAACATACAAGGACACATAGATATAAGAAAATATCTTTCATTGCACCAAAAAGATATGTACAAAGGGCCAACCAGGGCCTTACAAAAGAAAAGAAAGAAGGAAGCTACAATCAGGGCTAGCCCCCCATAGACACCGGCTCACTCTTAAATAACCTAGGCAGGCGCATCTCCCTCAAAGGCCTCAGCATCGGATCCACTAGAAGAACCCTCGTTATCAGAGAACAAAGCGGTGGCCTCATCTTCTGAAGCTTTCGCTTTCTCAATTTCCGTAGAAAGGTCAAGGACACGAGCATGTATCTCTTCGAGAACCTCTCTCCAAGATCACTGTCTGGCTTGTGCAACAACACGAGGCAATTTGACCTCAGCAGAAGCATAAATTTTGTATGCCCGAAGATTGGCGGCCTCGACATCGGCTCTGTAGGAGGCCGCAAGCACCTCTGATTCGGCTTTACCCTTAGCAAGAGCGGCTTCAACCTCCTCGTTCCTACGGGATCGAGCTAGATTTTCTTCCTCCGTACTTCGGAGCTGGCGCTCAAATGAAGTTAATTGGGCCCGCAGAGCATCCTTCTCTGAGGCGAGGCGCTCCATGTGCTGCCTCCACCCTAGAGTCTCGGCCTCCTTCACCTTGGCTTCTTCTTGGAGATCCAACATTAATTAGACCTTCTGCTGGTACTGCGGAACCACAAGATCCATCACAAAATTGGAATCGATATTTTACTAGGTTTTAAGGAATTATCTTACTCTCTCGAGAAGCTCGATGTGGTCTTGACGAGCACTCGTAAATTCTGCTCGAACGACCGCAATTTCCTCCTCCTTACGAACATAAAGGAGTTTCAGGTCATCCCTATCCTTCGTGAGCCTTTTTAGCTCAGCCTCACATTGGGACAACTCCGTCCGAGATTTGAAGGAGGCCTCTCGATGAAGCACCAAAGCCTGCCCACAAAAAAGGGGTTAATATAAAATTAGAAACGGACACAAGCGAAAAGGGAAGGGAAAATACTTACCCACTTCAAAAAGCGTTGAGCTTCGTTAAAAATAATCGACGCATCCGGCTCGAGGACGTCTTTAAGCCCGTCGATGCAGCCCCGAAATATGTCGCCCCCTTCATGGCCTATATCCACGTCTAAGATTTTCATAGCCTGAGCATCTCAGAACTGCCCCTCGGAAAATGAAGGGTCGGGCGGTGAATCATCTATATTTATTTCCCCGAACGAATCACTCGGGGCACACTCCTCTCTCCTAGGGGCCTCGGAGCTAGACCCTTCAGGGGCCTTCGCCGATTTTCCAGTACAACAAGGAATTTCCTTACCAATCGATGACTCAGGGACTTTACGTACGTCTTCATCCGAGACTCCCCCAACTTGGGAACGAACTGACTCATTTAATACCGGCCAGACAACCTGGGGAGTTGCAATACTCCCTCCCTCGTGGGCTATAAAAATACAGTCGTCATCGTCATCTCGCGCGTCGGCGGGCAAAACAACGGTGTGGACCTTTCGATTTTCGGCTCGTGCTTTTCTTAGGCTTCGAGGTATCGTAGGACGAAACCCTTCTCCTTTTCCTCTCTTTAGGCAGTTGTGGAACTTCCGCTTCGCCAGGCGGGGGTGGCCTCATGGCTAAATTTTCTCCAAGACCTGTACGAGGAAAACAAGTTAGAAATCGGTACTCCTACAGAAAGACGTCGGCTCATAGACTGAGGAGATCAACATGATTCTTAGCTTCCTACCGGCCCTTGGCTAAATCTCGATAGCAACGCTCGGCGTGTGAGGAAGTGGAGATTAATTGGCGGATCCAACCTTCAAGGTCCGGGATAGAACCAGGGAACCAAGCGAAAGATGCACCACGGAATGGAATTCAGATCGAGAAAAGAAATTCATCATATAAGAAATCAAATACCGATGACAAAAATCGGACCTACGTTTCATGTTCCATTCCTCGGGGAATGGCATCTTCTCGGCAGGTATCAAATCAAAGGTCCTGACTCGAACAAACTGACCCATATAGTCCCGGTCCTTGTCTTCAATTGTGCCCGAAAATACTATTTTTGTAGCCCGACACTGGAGCTTTATCAAGCCATCTCGATAGAGTCGAGGACTGTACAACCTGATTAGATGGTCGAGGGTGAAAGGCATCCCCTCGACTTTGATCGAGAAAAATCTAAGCAGGATCACGATGCGCCAAAATGAGGGGTGGATCTTCCCTAGGGTTACTCGGTACTGACGACAAAAGTCGAGTATGATGGGGCCCACGGGCCCCAATGTGAAAGGGTAAGTGTAAACACTCAAAAACCCTTTCACATGAGTGGTGATATCCTCATCAGGCGAAGGAGCCACCACTTATTTGTCTTCCCAATTGCAGTCCCTTTTTACTCGCTTGAGATCATCCTCTTCGAGCAAATGTAACGGGACATGGGTTCACACCGGCCGGGAATTGAAGGGGGTTTATCCACCGTAAAATAGTTCGCATAATCCGGGAACGCACTCCTCCACGTGCGGCTCCACCGACGTCTTGCCGCCGACCGACTTCGAGGAGGAGGTTATTTCCTTCTGCGACACCCCTTTAGAGGTCTTAGTCATGGTTGCAAACAAGAAAGGTAGAAAGCAAGAATATGACTGGCGAAAGAACAAGAGGAAGCAAGAAAGGTTTGAACGACGGAAGATTTGATCAAAGCAAGAAAGGAGTTTGAAGCGGAGTAAAATTTGAAATCAATGAGGAAGTTGGTATTTATAGACTTCAAACGACGGTTCAGCGTCACTAGCGGCCGACGAACAACTGACAAGCATTGATGATTCTTGGGAATTGAGCCGACGGTACATTCCGATCACATCTAACGCTTACATCATGAAAACGACTTCTTGACCGTGACATCGAAAGATCGGGATTCAAATCGTTTCTTATTTTTTCATTATAAGAACGCGGGGACTATCTGTATGTAAAATCAAGAGGCTCGATTTTAGGGGCTCAGAGGCGGCCCTCGAAAGCAAGTACGCGTTGAGGTAGATCCGGGCTCGAGGAATGCGCAGATCGGTGGATCGGGGTCAGACTAGATCAACACCACAATAACCGAATCACGAAATATCCGCACTCAATCATCAATCCCGACGAGAATCTCAGAACCGGTAGAGCTATTAACGGTTAATAATGCCAATCATGTATTTTACTTCCGCGATTAGAGCCATTCCTTATTTAGGATTTCTCTACTATATAAAGAGGAACCCTATTCATTTGTAGGGGCATCATCACTGTTATCATCGCATTGAAGCCCTCATTTACATTACTGAATACAAACACCCCTTTTATTTACTGTTATGTCTTGGTATCCAAGTTGTTCATATTATTGTTGTTGTTCTTACTGTTATCAAAAACTGTTCTTGGGTCCAATTCAGATCGAGGTCATTAACTCGCATTTGCACGTGTTCGGTCCATATAAATCATTTGATTCATTTATTTACTTAGTTTTTTATCAATTAATATTGAATTAAATCGCGTATCCTTATAATTACAGTACAAATTTAATTGTTACTCGTATTTAGAGGTAAAAAAATGATTAATGTCTTTTTTTCGGTGAAAAAGCAAAACAAAAGAAAGCTGGAATGAAATTGTAGCGGGGTGGACGAAAATGAGTGGAAAACGTTGGAGTCGTGATAACATTCTTTTTCTTTTTGTAAGTTAGGGGAGCACTACTTTTCTCATGGAATAGTTGTGTGTTGCTACTGCCTAGCTTGCTTTGTGTGATCCCAATATGAGTTTTCAAAGCACAGCTTCCGTGATCAAGTGTCCTTTCGTTGGTTTTCTGTACGTCTTTACCCATTGTTGAAATGACATTCAAATTTTAAATCAGTGTATTCGAGATACATTTATAAATTTGTAGTAATAGATCAATAGAATTTATAATAAATATATGGAGTAGTATTATTTTGAAAATTGTTAAATTAGAATATGTAACTGATGCAGATGATCTACACTTCCCTTTCTTTTCGTTAAATTATGAATAGAATGGTAAAATTAATTTTTTTTTCCACGTGTCTTCATATCATCTATCGTATGTTGACTTTCAGAATTTTGCCTTGCTCTTCCTCTAGCCGTGTTCAATTTTTTAATTTTAACTTTTAAATTTAATATAACATATTTTGAGATGGGAACTGATATATATTATTGTCCAGAAATACAAAAAAATTCAAATTAACTAAAACTGCATATAGAATAGTGAAGCAGTTAGTCGACCCATATACGTGGGATGTGCCAGGAGTTGAGTAAACTGGTGCGTTGGATTTTTAAATGATTTAGGTTTTAAATTAGTATAGTAATGATTTTTTCTTAAAATTAATTTTTTACCATTTCACTAAATCTCACTAGAAAGTATAAAATCCAACAAGGATGACCATTTAAGTGAACTAGGTAAAGTACAATAATTTTTGAAAGACAAAAGAAAGTTATAGGATTTTAATGACCAATTACCCAAAGTTGAGTGATTTTTGATAGACAAAAAAAAAGTTATATGGCATGAATAACTAATTGCCTAAAATAGAGTGACCATATGAGCCATCAACTCCGTAGAATTAACGATTGCTACCCTTCAATCCTGACTATCGAGCAAAGTGGAAATATAAAAAAAAATGGAATTATATTGAAAAATTGTCTCCTGGGAAGAGGCGTCAAATTAAATAGGAAATCTACAATTTTGCAAGCTCTAAAACCAAATTTATGAAGGCCGTAACAAATTGAACGACACGAATAAAACGCATAAAGGTACAAAATGTTAGCAAATATTTTGCACGTCTTACTTAGTTATTTATACGTTTCTCTTTGATGAATTTGTACAAATATTTGATTACTTTCATGGGATTTTTTGGGCAATTTTGCAAAATTCTCAGAAACTATAAATAATGTCTTTTCCTTTAAATTTGTTTATTTCGTTTTTGATTCGTTATCAATAGGAAAAAGAAAGAAAAAAGCTTGACTAGCGTTTATGGCCTTATGGGAAGAGATCTTATCTGTAGACAGAGAATTGTGCAACCCCCATTCCTGAGATCACAGCAACAAGTCAACTGCATCCAAATCCAAACCTACTAGCTAAGGTACAAGCGGTGAATGAATTATGATCAATGTATTTAAATCATTGCAACTAATTATATATATGTATGAAAACTGTATTGAGCATTGACCACTCCAAACACCCATTCATGTCCCACTACTCTACTACTGCCTCGTCTTTAAACATTACTATTTGACTCGTTTTGAGTCTATACATATATTTGTTTAGGTTGTAAGGATTGATCTTCGTACGTTCGGCTTCAGCAACAATAATAATATTTTCTCAATACGATCTTGGAAACTCTTTCCTACCTATGCAATTATACAATCTATACAAGTACTTCTATTTTCCTTCTGTTATAAAACAATAAAAGTATAAGATCAATATTGCAGAGAAAAAGGGAGAAGAAATTCTTATTCAATTTTGGGATGAATTACAATGAAATATGATCCCTTTATTTATAGGGAAAGAATAATTTAGCCACCAAGTAAAATCCCTAAGATCTCTCTAAAATATAGACATTCACCTTAAATAGAATTCTATTTATAACATTCCCCCTTGAATGTCTATTCAACAAATAATGTGCATCGTTAAAACCTTAACTAAAATAAAACCCAATGAGAAAAAAATTCTAAAAAAGGAAAAAGAGTACACATGTTTAGAAATGCGCCTTTTGGTTGCCTCGTTAAAAACCTTGCAAGGAAAACCCAGTGGGACAAAATCTTATAAGGGAAAAAGAGTACAACACGTATTAACTCCCCATGGTGAGAACATCAATTCACATCCTTGAGCCTTCACATCCCAATCTTGTACACTAGCTTCTTGAAAATTGACGTCGGTAGAGATTTTGTGAACAAATCAGCCATATTATCACTTGAACAAATCTGTTGCACATTGATATCACCATTCTTTTGAAGACCATGTGTGAAAAATAACTTTGGTGAAATATGCTTTGTCCTATCTCCTTTTATGAATAATCCCTTCAATTGGGTTATGCATGCTGCATTGTCTTCATACAAAATCGTGGGTAGTTTATCACACTTCAAACCACATTTGTCTTGAATAAGATGTATTATAGACCTCAACCACGCACATTCTCGACTTGCTTCATGAATAACATTATCTCAGCATGATTACATGAAGTAGCCACAATCGATTGCTTAGTCGATCGCCAAGATATGGCAGTACCTCCACATATAAACATATAGCCAGTTTGAGATCGAGCCTTGTGCGGGTCAGATAAATACCCAGCATCGACATAGCCAACAAGATCGGGACTGCAATTATTGCCATAAAATAAGCCCATATTGGTAGTTCCGTTTAGATACCGTAATATGTGTTTGATTCTATTCCAATGTCTCCTTGTAGGAGCAGAGCTATATCTTGCTAAGACATTAACTGAAAAAGTTATTTCAGGCTTGTAGTGTTGGCAAGATAAATTAGTGCACCAATTGCACTAAGATATGGTACTTCAGAACCAAGTAGCTCTTCATTCTTTTCGTGAGGTCGGAATGGATCCTTATTCACATCAAGTGATCGAGCAACCATCAGAGTACTTAATGGATGTGCTCCATCCATGTAAAACCCTTGCAGTACCTTTTCTATGTAGGCAGATTGATGAACAAAAATTCCGTTTCCAAATGTTCAATTTGCAAACCAAGACATAATTTCGTCTTTCCGAGATATTTCATCTCGAATTCCTTTTTTAAATAATCAATTTCCTTTTGGAGTTCTATAGGGGTTCCAATAAGGTTTATGTCATCAACATATACGGCAAGTACAATAAATTCCGATGTTGTTTTCTTTATAAAAACACATGGACAAATGGCATCATTTATATTACCTTCCTTTAATAAATACTCACTAAGATGATTATACCACATACGTCCTGATTGCTTTAGACCATACAAAGATCTTTGCAATTTGATTGAAAACATTTCTGGGGAATCTGAATTATGTGCGTTAAGCATTTTAAATCCCTCGGGAATTTTCATGTATATCTCATTATCAAGTGAGCCATAAAGGTAGGCGGTAACCAAATCCATTAAATGCATGTCAAGATTTTCATGGACAGCAAAGTAATGAGATAACGTAACGTTATAACATTCATAACTGGTGAATATGTCTCTTCATAATCAACACTAAGCCTTTGTGAAAATCCTTGTGCAACAAGGCGTGCCTTATATCTTTGTACCTCATTGTTCTCATTCCTCTTGCGTACAAAGACCCATTTATAGCCAACATGCTTAATACCATTAGGTGTTTAGACTACATGCCCAAAAACTTCACGTTTTGCAAGTGAAGTCAACTCTTATTGGATTGCTTCTTGCCATTTTGGACAATCATGTCTTTGTCGACATTCTCCAACAGATTGAGGTTCAAGATCCTTACTATCTTGCATACTGCTAGATGCAACATTATATGCAAAGATATAATCCACCACTATATCCACTCGATTCAAATTTGTCTCAATATAGATTGGATTTATTGATAGTTCCTTATTTTCTCGAGTCTCGGGCTCAGTGGTTTCCTCATGAATCTCAGAATTTATTAAATCGTGGATTTCTTCATGAGACTCTTTCGTAGTGTCATTTTGATCATTTATTTTCCTTTTTCTAGGATTTTGATCCTTAGAACCCAATGACCTACCACGTTTTAGGCGTGCTTTTGACTCATTAGCTATGACACTAGAAGATTGTCCAATAGGGACATCAATACAGATTGGAACATTCTTTGCAGGGATATGTGATTTTGTTATCCTTTTCAAATCCGTAAATGCGTCTGACATTTGATTTTCTATTCTTTGCAAATGGATAATCTTTTCCACATCTTTTTTACAAATAGAGGTACGTGGATCATGATGAGACAATGATAGATTTTTCCACAAAATTTCCCGTTTGGTTTCACCAATTTCTCCCCCTAATTTTGGGAAAAGTGTCTCATCGAACCAACAATCTACAAATCGAGTAGTGAATAAATCCCCCGTTAATGTTTCAAGATAGAGAATAATGGAGGGCGATTCAAATCCAACATATATTCCTAACCTTCTTTGGGGACCCATTTTAGTGCGATATGGCGGTGCTAGTAGCACATATACTTCGCATCCAAAAATTCTTAAATGGGATATATTAGGTTCATGACCCAATACTAATTGCAACGGGGAATATTTATGATAATTTGTCTGTCTGAGACGAATTAGCATTGCTGCATGCAAAATGGCGTGACCCCAAATAGAAATGGGCAGCCTCGTTTTCATGAGTAACGGTCTTGCTATCAATTGCAGACGTTCAATTAAAGACTCTGCAAGACCATTTTGAGTGTGAACATGAGCTACAGGATGTTCCACTTTTATCCCAATCGATAAGAAATAATCATTAAATGCTTGGGGATGAACTCAACAACATTATCAAGTCTAATAGACTTAATTGGATTATCGGAAAATTATGCCCGTAATCGGATTATTTGTGCCATTAATTTTGCAAACGCGAGGTTGCGAGCTGAAAATAGGCACACATGAGACCATCTAGAGGATGCATCTATTAAGACCATAAAATATCTAAACGATTCACTAGGTGGGTGAATAGGTCCACAAATGTCCCCTTGTATACGTTCTAAAAACGCAGGGGTCTCAATCCCAACCTTTGTTGGTGATGGTCTAATGATTAAATTTCCTTGATAACAAGAAGTGTAAGAAAATTCATTATTTAAAAGAATCTTTAAATTCTTTAATGGATGCCCATTTGAGTTTTCTACAATTCGTCTCATCATAATTGATCCAGGGTGTCCCAATCGATCATGCCAAAGTACAAAAGTATTGGAATCAGTAACCTTTTGGTTTGCGGTAGAATGTGCCTCAAATGCACTAATTCTTGTCCAATACACGCCACAAGATAAAGATGGGAACTTCTCAATAGCCCTCTTTTGGCCAGAGACATTCTTGATAATGATGAGATATTCAAGATTATTCTCATCTATCGTCTCAATATGATATCCATTTCGGAGGATATCTTTAAAACTCAACAAGTTCCTCTTGGACTTGGAGGAGAACATTGCATTCTCTATGATAAGTATTGTTCCCTTAGGCAGACTTATAGTAGCGCTTCTAGAGCCTTAAATTAATTTACTACTACGAGAAATTGTAGTAACATCTGCCTTACACATACTTAAATGAGAGAAATATTTCTTCTCCTTGAATAATGTATGTGTGGTACATGAATCAACTAAACAAATATTTTTACAATTGAACTTTGATCCAAGTTTGTTTTATGAGATATCCATATTTGCTTAATCTTCTCAAAGAGCTTCTTGAGATGGTAGAGTCTCGTGCTGATAACGTGTTATGAAACAATAAAAGTATAAGAAAAATATTGCAGAGAAAGAGGGAGAAGAAATTCTTATTGAATTTTGGGATGAATTACAATGGAATAGGACTCCTCTATTTATAGGGAAAGAGTGACTTAGCCACCAAGTAAAATCCCTGAGATCTCTCTAAAATAGAGGCATTCACCTTAAATAGAATTCTATTTATAACACATTCAGTGTAACATTTTACATAACTTATTACTCTCTCGGTCTCTATATGCGAACCTATTTCTTTTTTAGTTTGTTTGAAAAAGAATGACCCTTTCTAAATTTGAAAACAATTTATCTTTAACTTTGTTTAACGGATAACAATTAAATCCTTAAGTGATTTTAAGGATATGTGATTTCACTTGGCACAAATTGAGAAAATGTTTAAATTGATATTAGGAATTGACTGCAAATAAAAATAAAGCAAACCAAATATGATGTGCGGTTTTAGCCCTCGAGCTAGGTCGCCCTCGAACCAAACGAGTATGCTATTGGAAAATATGAACTGAGCAACAGAGATTGAAAGCTAAGAGAAAAATGTAATATTCTTTGAATAGTGTTAATATGATGATTTACAAACGATAAAAGCCCCCTTTATATAGTAGATTTACTTATGTTACAATTCTAAATACAATAAGAAAACCCATGATTGACTAATTAACCGGCCTTGTCTTGATTCGTGCCGAGATTCCTGATGTTTGGCTATAATTATATATTTTTAGTGCATTACTTACTTTACATTTAGGTGATTTAATACTAAACTACACTATATTTGTGCTTAATTGAGTTATTTTATGCGTAGGTACATTGGAGATGAAATTGTGAGCAAAACGAGTATCTTGGAAGGAAAAAAAATGTAAATGAAGCAGTAGGCAGGCGAGGCAAGCTTTGTAGCTCGCGTTAGAGCAGGAGGCGCGAGACTTACCGTGAGAGGATGCGCGTGACAGAGCTTGTGAGGCGCAGTGTATAGCGATATGGAGCGCGTTGTAGAGCTCGCAACGCAAGGCTTGTAGCGAGGATGGTCCGGATTTTTAATGCCCATGTTGTCACCAACTTGGCTTTGGACTTGGTTATTTCATCTAGGTTTGTTTTCCTACACATATAAATAGTCATTAAACACCATTTTGAAGGAGTTTTGCAACCGGAGGCAAGAACAACACGTGGAACAATTTTTGGAGGAGAGAATCATCGAGTTCTTCATTCCTTCATCTTTTCTTTGTAATTTGTTTATGCAAAATACTTGAAAAGTTGTTACTAAAAATATAAGTAGCTAAACTTCTAATCTAGGGTTTTGATGGAACCTATTGGAGGATGATTTTCTTATTACGTTTAATCTAGATTTGCCTTTGCTATTTCTCTACTTATTCAACTACGTTTTGATCGTGGTTGCTTGAAGAGTTCTCAATCGACTGTACCTATTTAGTGTGTATTGCTTGGAAAAGAATACATATGTCGGTAGTTATTGAACAACATCACTCCTAACGTATGTGAGGAATCACTACGTAGGGCTTAAATGTGGGATTAGGAATAACGAAACCTTGGTGCGATCCTAGTGAGCGGTGAACTAGAGCCAGCTAGCGTAGTTCGGAAGAATACGTCTAGTAAATTGTGGAAGTTACTTGGAAGAGAATTACGACACTCAAAGTACTCATGATCGGTAGAGAATACTTAGACAAATTTATTGGAAACGTAGCGGGGACGATTCCGACAATAGGGGAAATCATAACCTTAGACTGTTCCAAATCATGTCCACAACATGTCCTTTGTTAGTTATAAACTACTGCATTTTCATTACTTTGCTTTTAGTTAGTAAACATTCAAATCATTATTTAATATTTTTGAAGGTTGATTAATTGAATTCGTGCTAGTCTAGTGGTTGTAATTAGTAGGTTAATTTCCTGTGGGATTCAACTCCGGACTTGTTAACATGATTATATTTACAACGACCGCTAGTACCTCTTAGGAGGCATAGTTGGGTGTGATCAATTCCCGCCGTGATCCTCGTCTGATCACAGATGTTTCGGCTTACTGTTACTTGACTAGGTAAACCTCCTTCGACCTCACTCGATCTCTGTTCCGCTCGATCTCGATCTTGGTTGATCATCGTCCTTGACTGGTCCTCGAATTAAAGGTTCAGCAACCTGACTCCATGTTGAGGCTTGATATAATATGAGGCCAAACCATGGCCTATAATGATCCAACCCGTATTAGTCACGAGAAGGGAAGGCCCGTTCTGACCATATATAAATAGTCCCCTCGTTTCTCAGAAATAAGATGATGAGAAACGACATGAATTGTCGAGCTCCATCTTTTTGAGTGATGACGTCAGCAACTAGCTTGATCATGATGCAAGCAACGAAATGTTCCCTCGGTCTAGTTACCAAGGCATTAAATGCAATTCAGACGCTGGTCGGCCACTTCCTGATTCTGAACCGTCGCCTTGAACCTACAAAAACCCCACCTTCCATCATTCAAACGTTTACAACCAACTCCTTCCTTACTCTTGCTTTCAAAGAATCCTTACTTCTTAATTCTCATGTTCAAAATTTTGAACCTTAATCAATTTCCTTACTTTTTGAATAGTTTTTCACAAATGGCCAAAACTTCCAAAAACGTGCCATAAAAAAGAGGCTCCTTCTTCATCTCGCATTGCTAGTGATGCGGCTGCGGCGGAGCCCCGCCCTGAGGAATTTATTCCAGCAGGGTGCCCGACGTTCGCTGATTTCAAGATAGAGAAGACCCCCTCGGTGCAAAGATGGTGCGAGACGATGTCGAGATATATGTGCACCATCACTGAGAGCCTCCTCGACAAGGTCAAAGAAGAATGCTAATGGAAGAACAAAGATTGTAACGACACGGTCTGTCGTTACGTAAAACCGGCATTTTAATTGTTGTTATTGACTTATCATAGACCGATTATTCTATTATTTATGTGTTAGAGTTGATAAGCTTGGAATCGGAATGGTTAAATGGGAATTCAGGCACTTAGTCCTTAAGAATAGCCTTAAAATGGGAAAAGTCAACTGAGAGTTGACTTATTGGTAAACGACCTCGAAATGCAAATTTTATGGCTCGGATAGCTTTGTTAGGTGATTTGGGACTTAGGAGTGTGTTCAGAATAATTTTGTGATGTCCGGTGTAGAATTAGGCTTGAATTGGTGAAAGTTAGTTTTTGGCGATTCCGGTCGGCAGTGGAAAATAGGCTATCGGGGTCGAAATGGAATTACGACAGTTGGAACAGGTTCGTAATGTTATTTTGGACTTGTCTGCAAAATTTCAGGTCAAACAGAGTTGATTTGGATAGTTTCGGCATCATTGGTGAATTTTAGAAATTTCAAAGTTCTTAGGCTTGAATCCGATGTAAATTTGGTGTTTTGATGTTAGTTTTGGTGTTTTGAGAGTGCAACTAAGTTTGAATGATGTTATGGGATATGTTGGTAATTTTGGTTGGGGTCCCGAGGGGCTCAGGATTGATTTCGGATGGTTAACGGGAATTTCGGAAGTTGGAAATTGCAGCAAAAAGCTGCTGGTGTGGAATCACAGAGATTTTCGCTCCTGCGGAAGTTGGAAATTGCAGCAAAAAGCTGCTGGTGTGGAATCACAGAGATTTTTGCACCTGCGGAAGTTTGACCGCAAGTGTGTTGGAGAACCGCAGGTGCGGTCTCGCAGGGGCGAGTAGGGAGCCGCAGGTGCGAGACTTGGCGGGGCTGGAGAGTTTCCGCTGGTGCGAGAGGATAGTCGCACCCGCGAGGTCGCTGGTGCGGAGATCGAGTCGCAGGTGCGGAAGTCGGGGGAGACCTGTAGAGATCGCAGGCGCGGAAGGAGAATCGCACCTGCGAAGCCGCAGGCGCTAGTAATTTGGTCGCAGGTGCGGAAGTCGGGGGAGACCTGTAGAGATCGCAGGCGCGGAAGGAGAATCGCACCTGCGAAGCCGCAGGCGCTAGTAATTTGGTCGCAGGTGCGGAAATACCTGGGCAAAAATATATAGTTAAACCGTCAGCGACTTAAACCCTTATTTCACCATTTGTGTACGGACAAGGAGCTTTTGGGACGAATTTTGAAGGCAAAAATCAGTGGGTATCACAGAGGTAAGTAAATTGATTATTAAAACTTGTTTATGGGTGATTATAGACCATAATCCCAGCCTTTAATTAATGAAAAACAGTAGAAAAATAAGATTTTGGGGCATGAGATTATGAGACCTTCAAGGGTCGATTTGAGGGGTCAAACGAACTCCGATTTTGGTGTTCTTTATATGTACGAAATTGTGAGAAGATGAAGAACACTTTTCTGTAAAAAAAATTTAGTTTCGGGATGCGGGCCCGGGGGTCGAGTTTTGACCGGTTTCGGATTTTTGAGTTAAATTTGATATTTTTCAATTGGAAT
>ML257815.1:0-22238 GCA_005239495.1 Nicotiana undulata | reverse complement strand
TAGCTAAACATGCAGGCAGTTAAATCATACGTATAGTCTCACAAGTATATACTAAGAATTATGGATATGTACATTATCTGTATATCACCATTTTGTATTAAGGAAGAGTATTCTCAAGTTACTACTTACCTCATAGAGCTATTTCACCTTCTAATGCGTCCTGCGTCCCCCCGGCATCCTCATTATCTTGAATCTGGAACAGATAAGGGTATTTAGACTTCATCTCCTCTTTCGCTTCCCATGTCATTTCTTCCATGTTCTTGTTCCTCCACAATACTTTGACGGAAGCTACATCCTTTGTTCTCAGCTTGCTGACTTGTCGATCTAATATAAACACTAGCACTTCTTCATATGATAGATCCTCTGTAACTTGTACATATTTGATAGGTAACGACTCAGAAGGTTCTACAATACATTTCCTCAACATAGATACATGGAATACCGGGTGGACAAATTCCAATTCGGATGGCAATTCTAATTTATAAGCAACATGTCCAATTCGTCGAAGAATTTTGTACGGAACAATATACCGCGGACTCAGCTTACCCTTCTTCCCAAAATGCATAACACCCTTCATTAGCGAGATCCTCAGGAAAACCCAATCACCAACCTCAAACTCTAGATCACGACGTCGGACATCGGAATAAGACTTTTGCCTGCTTTGCGCCGTCCTTGGCCGCTCTTGTTTCAATTTCACCTTCTCAATGGCTTGGTGAATCTCTGGCCCATATAGTTCTGTTTCAGCGACTTTGAACCATCCAAGTGGTGATCTATATCTCCTCTTGTATAGTGCCTCGTACGGGGCCATTTTAATACTAGAATGGTAGCTATGAGTTGAAGATGAGTGGCAAATTCTATGAGTGGAAGATGGTCATCCCAATTCCCCTTGAAATCCAGAACACATGCTCATAGCATATCTTCAAGTGTCTAAATGGTACGTTCAGCTTGTTCGTCAGTCTGTGGATGGAATGCAGTGCTGAGATTCATTTGTGTGCCTAAACCCTTCTGAAAAGACCTCCAAACGTTAGCCACAAATTGCGCTCCTCGATCTGATATAATAGATACTGGCAAACCATGAAGTATAACAATATCCTTGATATACAACTTCGCATAATCTTCAGCTGCGTAAGTTGTCTTAACTGTCATAAAATGGGCACATATTGTAAGTCGATCAACTATCACCCAGATGGAGTCAACCTTATGATAAGAGCGAGGTAATCAAATAATGAAGCCCATATTAATCACCTCCCATTTCCAAGTCGGAATCTCTATATTCTAAAGCAATCCAGTGGGTTTCTGATGTTCGATCTTTATTTGTTGACAATTAGGACACTAGGCTACAAATTTTGCAATATACTTCTTCATGTTATACCACCAATACTGCTCCTTAACATCATGATACATCTTTGTCGAGCCAGGATGGATGGAATATTGGAATTAATGAATCTCAATCATAATCTTCTCTCTCAACCTTGCCACATTAGGCACACATAATCGGCCCCGGTATCTCAGTGCCCCATCTACTCTGATCTCAAAAGCCGTAATTTTATATTGTTGAATGCTCCCTATCAATCGTACTAAGCTAGGATCTTCATATTGGCGTGCTTTTACCTCGGCGACCAAAGATGATTCTGATGTATTCTGTACACTCACACCTCCGTCATCAAAGTCTGACAATCTGATTCTCATATTGGCTAGCTGATAAGCTCTTTAGTCAACCCCTATCTACCTGACTCAATGTGTACTAAGCATCCCATTGACTTACGACTGAGAGCGTCTGCCACAACATTAGCTTTACCTGGATGGTACAATATCTCGACATCGTAATCTTTCAGTAATTCAAGCCACCTACGCTGCCTCAAATTCAACTCCTTCTGCTTGAAGATGTATTGGAAACTCTTGTGATCGGTGTAGATGTCAACATGGATGCCGTATAATTAGTGTCACCATATCTTCAAAGCATATATTACTGCAGCCAATTCCAAATCATGGGTCGAGTAATTCTTTTCGTGCTTATTCAATTGTATTGATGCATAAGCAATCACCTTCCCACGTTGCATCAATACACACCCCAAACCTATACCTGAGGCATCACAATATACCACATAACCTTCTGTTCCTTCTGGGAGAGTGAGCACTGGCGCAGATGTCAATCGATTCTTTAACTCCTGAAAACTTCATTCACAAGCGTCAGACCACTGGAACTTAGTAGCTTTCTGTGTTAACTTGGTCAATGGTGCTGATATAGAGGAAAACCCTTCTGCAAATTGCCTATAATATCCTGTTAGCCCCAGGAAGTTGCGTACTTCTGATGGTGTTTTAGGTCTCGGCCAGTTCTTTACTGCATCAATCTTTTGAGTGTCAACACCAATACCCTCGTCAGATATCACATGGCCAAGGAATGCTACCGAGTTCAGCCATAATTCACATTTTGGAGAGCTTAGAATATAACTTACGATCCTAAAGTGTCTGTAATACTATCCGCAAGTGGCCCGCATGTTCCACCTCCAATGAGAATACACCAAAATGTCATCAATGAATACGATCATGAACACATAAAGATAGGGCCTGAATACAGTATTCATGAGATCCATAAAAGGTGCTGGGGCATTTTTAGCTCGAACGACAACACCAAGAACTCAAAGTGCCCATATCTTGTCCGGAAGGCCGTCTTTGGAATATCCTTCTCCTTAACCCTCACCTGATGATACCCTAAACGTAAGTCAATCTTGGAGAAATGCTTGGCACCCTCGAGTTGGTCAAATAGGTTGTCAATCCTTGGAAGTGGATACTTGTTCTTTAAAGTAAACTTATTCAACTGTCGATAATCGATACACATCCTTAACGACCCATCTTTCTTCCGCACGAACAGGACTGGCGCACCCCAAGGTGAAGTGTTAGGCCTAATGAATCCCTTATCCAGCAAATCTTTCAACTGCGCCTTCAACTCTCACAACTCTGTCAGGGCCATCCTGTATGGAGGAATAGATATGGGTTGAGTGTCAGGCAACACATCAATGCTAAACTCAATCTCCCTTTCAGGGGGAAGTCCTGGGAGTTCATCTGGGAAATCATCTGGAAATTCATTGACCATGTGGATTGATTGTAGAGTAGGCGGCTTCGCCTCCAGATCCCTAATGCGAACGAGATGATAAATGTAACCTTTTGAGATAATCTTCCTTGCGTTAAGATAGGAAATAAACCTACCTTTCGGCGTAGCAATGTTCCCCTTCCATTCGATGACGGGTTCATCAGGAAATTGAAATTTAACCATCTTCGTATGACATACAACATTTGAAAAGCATGAGGCCAACTAGTCCATTCCCAATATCACATCAAAATCAACCATTTCTAATTCAAATAAATTCGCCGAGGGTTGACGACCACAAATCATCACTGTGCAACCTCTATATACCCTTCTAGCAATCACAGAATCTCTTATCGGAGTAGATACCGCAAGTGGTTTACCAATCAATTCAGGTTCAACGCCAAACTTATTAGACAAAAAGGATGTAACATATGATAATGTAGATCCGGGATCAATCAACGGATATACATCGTAAGAAAACACAGACAATATACATGTAACAACATCTGGAGATGACTCGAGATCCTGTCGACCTACTAGAGTTTAGGTTCGATTTTGAGCACTACTCGAACTCGGCACTGCACCTCTACCTCTACCTCTACCACGACCTGTCGATTACTAAAACACCTCATGCTGGAGGTCGAACTAATGAGGAAGAACCAGACACATATCCAGTCGGCTTAGCCATATCACCACATTCTCTGTTAGGACAATCCCGTATCATATGGTCAGGCTGTGTGAAAGAATAGCATGCATTAGAACCTCGACGGCACAGTCCAAAGTGGGCCTTGCCGCACTGATCACAACGGGGTGTTGGGGGTCTCGTCTAACTAGTATACCTATGATATTCTGAGCCTAATGCCCGCGAACTCTGACCTGGACCAGAATAGGTAAATCGATCATATTGAGGCCTCTGAAATTGTGGAGGAGAACTAGCTACATGTGGCGCCGAACTCCTCGAAGACTGGGGCCTGAAACTCCCTCTGAAGTCATGAGAATACCATACAAATATCACCCTCTATGTTGGCCCCTATCATGCTCCCTAGCTTCATTTTGCTAGCTCTTACAATCCTCTATGGTCCGGGCATAAGCCTATATACGGGAAATATCCATGCCCTCCACCAAGGAGGCTGTCGTGCACTCATTTATCAGATGTGGTCCCAACCCGTTTACAAACAGATGCACCCTATCACTCATTTCGGCCACCATATGGGGAGCATACCTTGATAAAGAATCAAATTGCATACTATACTCTCGCACACTCATATTACCTTGTCTAAGGTTCAAGAACTTATCATCTCTAGCTCGTCGTATCTCAACTGGCAAGTAGTGACGAAGAAAAGCCTAAGAAAATTCCTTCCACACAGCTGGAGGAGCGTTCGGACCCCTAGATATCTCCCAACTATCATACCAGAAAACCGCTAAATCGCGTAACCAATAAGAAGACAACTATATTACCTCTATATCAGTAGCACGTATAACCCGCAGTGTGCGATGAATATGATCAATAAAAGTCTGCGGGTCCTCCTTGGGGTCTGATCCGGTAAACAATGGACGGTCTAGAGTAATAAAATCATGAACTCTCGTACTAACCGATTTATCAACAACACCGGTATTCAGCCTGTGAGTCTAAGCAGCTACCAAGCTAGTCAACAACTGCACCGCACTATGCATATCCTAGTCTATAGTGCCAGATGGAGGAACTGGTGGTGTTGGGTGCCTCCTAATATCTTTGGAGGAGACGGAGTAGATGAGGTATGAGATGACATCTCACTCTGAGCCTCATTTTGGCCTGGTACCCTCTCCCGCATCTGTATCAAGTCGTCTACTAATCGCTTGCTTCTTAGTCGAAGGCCTCGCTGAAAGAAAACAAGGTTAATATTAGAGGCGAACACTAAAGACTCAACTCTAAGCACGATCTAGAGTCAGGAAGAAGGTAACAACCCTAGATGTCATGTAGTCTCCTGATTATAAATGTGGCGCGCTACACATCCATAATCAAGACTTTAATAGACACGACTCATAGACAACCCCAAGGACAGACTTACTCTGATGCCAAGTTTGTCACGACCAAAATTGGAGGATCATGACTAACACCCGGGCCATACTTGCCGAGCACCAACGTACATTTTATCTAACCTTCCTTATTATCTTTAAGGGCGAACAAGATAAATATAAATGGTAGATATAGATCATGAACAACCAACAATGAAAGATGATGGCATGAACATACATAACGTGGGATGACAAGACTACCAATAAACTACATATAAGGTACGAGCTACCACGCTGCCATGAAAGACTATACAACAAAAAACAGCCGAAAATTCATACCAAACTATACATGAGTCGACACCTGTCTATGAGCCTCTAAAGGAGCATAAGTTCTGCAACATTGCCAGAATAGGGCCCCGACATACCCATAATGTCTATAACAAAAATGCATACCAAGACCACGGTAAATTCGGAGAAGGGATCTCGCCAATAATCGATGAACTGGGAAGCCTACTGTGGTGGGGGAGCTACATCTACCTGTCTATCAAGACCTGCAGCACGATATGCAACATCCACAAATAAAAAAGACGTTAGTACGAATAAAGTAGTACTGAGTATGTAAGGCAGGAAAGCATAGGTAAGAACAGTAATGTAAACAGGGACAGAGAATATACAATCTCTAACATCTGGTTACCTCTGATGGCTACTAACATGAAATGCGTGATACATAAATATATATATATATATATATATATATATATATATATATATACATACACTTTTAAAACATACGCCTCTGTGGGCATCATCATAATCATATCGTACCCGGCCGTAATTGTAACGACCCGACCGGTCGTTTTGAGATCTAGATCATCGTTTAGCAGTTTGAGGCCATGCAAAACTTCATTTCATGTGTTATGACTCGTAGGCATGGTAGAAGTTGAATTTTGGTAAGTTCGGAGTCAATTGGGAAAGAAAGTTCTAATTTCGGAAGCCTTGAGTTGAAAAAATTGACTAAGATTAGATTTTTGAGTAAACGGCCTCCGAATCAGGATTTCAAAGTTCCAACGGGTTCGCATGATGATTTCAGACTTGGGCGTATGTTCGGATCGGGTTTTGGATAACCCGGGAGCGTTTCGGCGTATATTGTGGAAGTTAGCATTTTAGAAGAAATTTCACAAGTCTGGGTTGAAGTAAATTTCAGTTATATTGATGTCCGTTTGGGACTCCGAGTCTGAGAATAGCTAGGTATGGTGATTCTGGAATTGGGAGCGTGATCATAAGTGAATTCGGATATCCGTAGGTTATTTTGAAGTCATTTGGCTAAAGATAGAAATTCGAAGGTTTTCGAGAAATCCGACTGGAAGTGGAAATTTTGATATCGGTGTCGGAATACGATTTCGAAAGTTGGAGCAGGTTCATAATGTTGAATGTGACTTGTGTGCAAAATTTGGGGTCAATCGGACGTGATTTGATAAGTTTCAGCGTCGGATGAAGAAGTTTGAAATTTTTAAGTTCATAAAGATTGAATTGGAGTGTGATTTGTTGTTTCGATGTCATTTGATGTGATTTGATACCTCGATCAAGTCCGCATTATGTTTTGGAACAGGTTGGTGTAATTGGACGGGGTCCTAGGGGCCTCACGTGGATTCCGGGTGATTAACAGATCAAAATTAAAGTTGAAGAGGAGCTGGAGCTGCTGGTGTCTGGTGCGACCGCACCTGCGAGGCTTTGTCCGTAGGTGCGGATTTGGCGCCGCAGGTGCGAGGTTTTGCTGGCTTGGCTGGGAGCACAGGTGCGATGCAATTTCCGCACCTGCGAAGGCGCAGATACGGACAATAAGGCGCAGGTGCGGATCCGGCTGGAGGAGAAGGAAGCCACAGGTGCGGGCTCTTGGGCATACCTGCGGGAACGCAGGTGCGAGATGTGGACCGCAGGTGCGGAAACGAGCCTTGGCAGATTGTTTTAAAATCGGTAATTTGGCCATTTCCTCTCATTTTTCTCTTGGTTGGGCGAATTGTGGAGAGCCTCAAGTGGAGATTTTCATCATCTATGTCAAGGTAAGTCATTTCAACTCATTTCAAGTTAAATACATGGTTTAGGTACGGATTTATGCATGGGAATTTGTTGAAAACATGGGATATGGAAGAAAACCTAGAATTTGGTATTTTTGGAGTTTTGCCCACGAAATTGAGCATGAAAATCAGAGTAAATTATATATTTGAGTTAGTGAGTATATGGATAGAGTTTATCTTCGAGAAATTTTGGAATCCGGGCACTTGGGCCCGAGAGCATTTTGGTCAACTTTTCGGGCGGCATTAGGAATCGATATAATTTGAATTGTTACGATTATTAGAGTGAATTTCCATTGGTTTTCCCGTTATTTGGATAGTTTTGGGGCATTGTGCATCAACTGGAGTCATCGGAAGTGCTTGGAGGCCGGCTATGAATTTTGGAGCGAGGTATGTCTCCTTTCTAACCTTGTGAGGGGGAATTGTCCCCATAGGTGAACTAATTGAATATGTGCTACTATTTGTGGGGATATGTACGCACGAGGTGATGGGAGTCCGTGCGTAGCTACTATTATGTTATGCATGAGTAGTCTAGGACCCACTAGCATGCTTTACTTGTTGTATTTGTAATCTTGCCAATGAAATTTCATGTGATACTATCGAATTAGTAATTAAATACCTAAGAATGTTAGAGTTTACCTTTCTTAATCATCTAGAAAGAGATTGATTCTTCCTTGGATAAATGTGGTCTGGATAAATTTATAATATTCGAAACCTTATCGAACTTGGCATATAAATCTTCAAAAAAGCTTTAAATACTATTTTCATGTTCATTTAAAAGAAACTTTTATCACCTTCTTGAGTAGATACTTTCCTGATAAAAATGTGGTTTGTTTGTGTGAATATGTGTATCTATGGGTACCTGAGTCGCATGTATGATTTGTGAGCAGGATAATCTTATTATTTATATATGACTGTGTCGCATGATTGATTCGCGAACAGGGAAAATAGATACATCTATGGTTCGAGTTGTTCGACCCTTCGGCAGTGCACATTTTATTATTGTTGGTCCGCGTCGTTCGACCCTCGGCATTTCTTGCGCATGATATTTGTTGCGTACTTTCTGTAATTATTTCCTGCTTATTGGCTTGTGAATTTTAAATTGTCAACCGAAATGACAGAGACTTAAAGTGTTAAATGTGAAAGAAGTTGATAATTCTTATCTCTTATTTTATTAAATTGCCTATGATATTCATGCTTAGTGCCTCACTTGATCATACTAAATTGACCTCTAGCAAGTGTCAAATTCGACCTCTCGTCACTACCTCTCTGAGGTTAGGCGGGATACTTACTGAGTACACGTTGTTTTCGTACTCATGCTACACTTGTTGTGCATTTGTATTGCACAGGTACTTTCACAACAATGTGGCTGACTTGGAGACTTATACGATCTGCATCATCCGGAGATGACCCGCAGCCGATAGAATCTTCCTCTATGTATTGTATTTTTATTTTTAAATTCCTTGTCCAACTTGTATTTCGGACAGGCATTGCAGTATCTGTATAAATTCTTAGAAGTTTGCTCATGCACTTGTGATACCGGGTTCTAGGATTTGTTATGGGATTTATTCACTATTTAAATTTACTAAAGATGTTATTGTTTACTTATTGAAAGTTCGATAATTACTATTTAAGAAAGTAAAAAGGAATTATTTAAAAATATTACAATAAAGATTTCATTTTAAGGGCTGGCTTGTCTGACCGTGGGGTCCGGTGCCTGGGTCGTGACAACTTGGTATCAAAGCACTAGGTTTCCTTAAGTTTCACGAGTCATGAGCAAGTCTAGTAGAGTCTTTCGGATCGGTACGGAGACGTTTGTACTTATCTTTGAGAGGCTACAGAGCTGTTAGGAGTACTTCCCTTCTTGATTCCTTATCGTGCGATTTGATTCCTTTGAGGTTGATGCCTATGTTTCTTCCTACTCAATCTTATACGTCGCGAAGCACTTGCTATGAATCGAGGATTTGGGGAATTGAAATGGTACTACGGATATGGTGCGAGATGTTTTTCATGAGTAGTCGGTTGGGGATGTTGTTGTTGCCCTGCAGAAGGATATTATGTTGTTTCAGCTCAGTAGTTGTGTTTCGGATAGCTTTGAGGCTATGCTCAAGTTTTTATGATGCTTACGATTTTTCATTGCGCGGTGTTGATATGATAGTGGGATGCTTGCCCAGATGTAGGGGAAATGAATGACTTGAAGGGAGGTCTTCTCGGAGCGTGATTTCAAGATTTCAGTATTTTAGTTCCAGCGGAGGAAGGGCAATTGGACTATGAATGTTCAAGTTTGGGTGATAAATTAATGAGACTTGGTGTTTTCAAGTGAGGTGGAATTTTCATCGGTAATGAGATATCGTCGTCTTTGATCAAGTGGAATGTGTTAAGTTCGCCGGTGCTATATTTTCTTCGGTTGCATGGGGTCAGAGTATTGTGAAGAAGTATTGAAGAAGCGGCCTCCAGAGACCGTGGGGTGCGGTAGTTCAGTATTGAATAAGTATTGTTAATGAAGGCATCTCGAGAAAGATGATCTTCGGAGAGTTTGAAGTCGTGGTGATCTGCTGGTTTAAGAGCTGCAGAGGATGATATTGAATTGAGGCAGCAATTGGTCAGCATACGATGAAGGAAGACCTGTGAGAAGTGTCAGGTGGCGGCTAAATTTCCAAAAGGCAAGTATAAGAAACGGAAGTCGGGTAGTTTCTTAAAGGAATGGGTTTAACTAAAGTGGGAGATTGGTAGCGTAGCATATGAGTTCAGTGGTAAGATAGCTGCCTATCTTGAGGAGAAGTTTAGAGTGATTTGAGAATTTTAGTGGACAGTGATTAGGTCCACGGGCTTAAATTAAAATGTTGGTTATCTCGGCGGAAGGTTGGATACTACAGAGAGGATTTGTTAGGGACGAATAAAGGTGCAATATGGCTGTGAATTTGAAGATATTGTCGCGCATTTAATAGATGTCCATGAGGAGAGGACGAACTAGTAAAGTTGGTAAATGAAGAAGGGCGTACGATGGAGTATCGATGTCGTAGAGATTGTGCAGTATAGTGTCGTTAGAAGGTATCAGTTGGTAATTTCCACAGGCGGGTTATCTCCTTGGAGCAGGTTCACGGTTGTGTGGTTGGCAAGTTTCTGCGAGGAATTCTAGTGGCTATTCGGTAGGAGGCTGAACACGTGAATGATGCTAGAAAATTTGAGTATTCATGGGATACCAACAGAAGAATTTGACGGGTTGGTTGAGCAAGATAATGTCAGCAATGAAGAAAGAATTTTGGTGGGGTCCAGAATGGTGCAAGGAGTAGCTTTAGGCTAAGTGGGAGATTCCTACCGCCTGCAATTGGGTTGCAACATTATCTTCTCATAGGGTTGCGGATTTTTGGCGTATTGGCAAGTTATTACAGCTAAGGGAAAATGAGTAAAATGGTAGTTTTGCATGGGATTTGATAAATGGGTGCAAAAGTTGGTTTTATTGAACCAGGGTTAGGCTTTGGAAGATTCAGAATTTATGCTTAGTTCATAGGCGAGTTATAAGGGTAGTGGATCAGTCACGTGCTTCATTGAGAGGGTGTTCATGTGCTAGAAGAGCCTTGGAGTTGATTGTATTCGGGGCCAAGTCAGAGGGTGACTCTCAATAGTGGTCCTAATGAATTCGAAGGTTAAGGATGCGGTGCTTAAGGGTTTCAGGTCCGCAGTATGGCCAAGGATCGGGCCCTTGCAATAGATATTGATAGGAGGCCCGGAATGTTCCATGATGTTTTCGGCTAGCAGTATAGTATTGGAGAAATGAGAGAAATAAACTCCATATTTGTAGAAAGATTATCAGGATGGGTATATCATTCGAATATGTGAATACGCACAAGGAGGGTATGAGACGATTTGTGGGATCGAGACAGCATGGTCGTGAATCAAGGCCACTCGATATGAGTGAGGCTTGAGTTCATTTTGTGTTGAATGGAGTTACTATTATTTTCGAGGCAATTAGGATAATTAAAAGAAGATAGATTGGTTAGCCATGGCTGAAATGGCACATGTGCAGCAGTGATCAGTTCCTTTAGTGTGATTAAGCTATGCATGTGGTTTGTGCTGGTGTGTGCGAGGCTTGTCGGCCGCCATAATAGATTTTATTTGGAAGCATTCAAGTTATGGCTTGTCAGGTGTAGGCGGATCCCGGAAGGATTATGGTGGTATAGACTATTCCTTGAGGATTTGCTTGTTTTGTGATTATGCGAATTCACTCGTGTGTTGTTATGGTTCTCTTGAATTGAGGTAAGTAAAAGGTTCCTATATGATGAAGTGTTAACCCTATTAGTGGTTCAGAAGTTATGATGGAATTCTGCGTTATTTCACATTGGCATGTTAGGCGCAGTAAGCAGTATGGAATTGGAAGTAAGGTTCAAGATTGCGGTTGGGTGTTAACAAGGATGTCATGAGCTCGGATAAGCAAGAAAAAGGGATTTGAATGTTTAGAGTAAGCTGGTGTTGTCTTCAGTGTCACCTGAGATCGGTGTTTGGTGAAAGAGGCTTGCACCCTGATATGGGTTCTTGATTTGTTTTACAGTATTTGTGTGGCTGGTGATATGGAGGTGCAGACTTGTTATCTAGTGTATGAGGTCGTGGAAATGCATTCCAGGGGAAGACTGTGTATGTGTGACATGTAGTCACTTAATGGATTGAAGATTTAGACCAAGTATGAAGAAGTGTAATATTACTTATCTGAGAATTTATGCTTGGAAGGCGCTTGGTTCATTTTGTTGTTGATTGTGGGGTGTTTGTCCTGGCTATGACGGTTGTTCTTGTGTGATATGAGGAAAGTAGGTTATTATTGACCCAGGTAAGGCTATTAGCCTAGTTCGGTGCGAGTAAGATCGGCTTAAAGGTAGTGAATGGATTTAAATGGGACTATGGGCTCCCTGTGAGTCAAATGTGTTCATTTCAGTATGGTGCTTCTCAAGGAGGGGTATTGGAAAATCATATATTGTTCCTTCTTCGTCCAATGCATGTAATATTATGATTGTGCCGTGTGAGTTGTGAAACGGCTTGATAAATACCTATGTGTTGAGTCTCCGTGTAGTGATGATGTTATGTGAGCAGGAGAGATCTTGAGATTCAGGGTATATGTATCGCACCTCGGTTGTGCTTAAGTCTTGTAGCATATGGCACTATCAGTCTCCCCAGGATGGTACTATGCACTTAGCGTGCTTGTGATCGATATTCAGTATTTTGTGGTAATGAACAATTTAGCTTGGTGTGTATCTTCTTATATAAATTTCATGTGTGGATCGGGTGGTACGCCGCCACGGGTATGTTATTTGGATCGGGTAGCACGCCGCAACACTGTGATGTTAAGTATGATTCCTTATAATTATTTTCTTGTGCTTTACTTCCTATTTTCTAAGGAAAGTTCATATTGGTTGCGTGAGTCGAGTAGTCCCTTCCTGATTCATTTCCTTATGTATCATGTTCGAGTTGTAGCCTATTGGCGCATTGTGGCATCGTGTGAGACTGTTGGTAATGTCGAGGATGATTGGTTGTCGGATCAGTTCATACTGGGTGAGACGAGACTATTGGATCAGGGATTAGTGCGATAAGATTTTGTGAAGTATAGTAAAGAACAAATACCAGTATTTGGTTAGTAATGAGGTGATGATTTTAGTCAAAAAGGAGAGATTTAACGTTTGGTTAACTCTACAATTGGTTAGAAATTTCTACGCATCTCCTCCGTTGTGGTGGTATCGTCAGCATTATAGCAGGATGTATATGTATATCAGAAGATGCATTGGGAGCATCAGATTCATGGAATTTTGGCTATTAAGGTTCAGGGAATGTTATTGTGGTTAGATAGTGAATTATGCGGTGCGTGGTGTTAATTCAGCAAAGGCATGCAATCATGTTTTGGTACATCGTGTGGTGATTGATACGGTGTTTATATATTGGAAACAGGCCTGGCGGAGAATTTCAGGTGTTGGCACTGGGTTCTGAGCTTATTGCATGGATAAAAACGAATATCTTCATATTTGATCAAGCTAATGTGCTCAACTGGGTTGTGGTAGAACGGGAGGGTGCACAAGGTGTTAGACAGTGATTTCAGATAACTCCAGAGCAGTTCTTAGCACGTTCGAGGACGAACACATGTTTAAGTTGGAGAGAATGTAACGACCTGAACGGTCGTTTTGAGCTCTAGCTCTTCGTTCAGCAGTTTGAGACCATGAGCAGCTTCATTTCAGGTGTTATGACTCGTAGGCGTGGTCGTATTTGAATTTCGGGAAGTTCGGAGTCAATTGGGAAAGAAATTTCTCATTTCGGAAGCCTTGAGTTGGAAGAATTGACTAAGATTAGATTTTTGAGTAAACGACCTCTAAATCAGGATTTCAAGGTTCCAACGGAATCGTATGATGATTTCGGACTTAGGCGTATGTTCGGATCGGATTTTGGATAACCCGGGAGCGTTTCGGCGTATATTGTGGAAGTTAGCATTTTAGAAGAAATTTCATAAGTCTGGGTTGAAGTACATTTCAGTGATATTGATGTCCGTTTGGCATTTCGAGTCTGGGAATAGCTCCGTATGGTGATTCTGGAGTTGGGAGCGCGATCAGAAGTGAATTCGGATGTCCGTAGGCTATTTGAAGTCATTTGGCTAAAGATAGAAATTCGAAGGTCTTCGAGAAATTCGACCGGAAGTGGAAATTTTGATATCGGGGTCGGAATACGATTTTGAAAGTTGGAGCAGGTCCGTAATATTGAATGTGACTTGTGTGCAAAATTTGGGGTCAATCAGACGTGATTTGATAGGTTTTGGCATCGGATGAATAAGTTTGAAATTTCTAAGTTCATAAAGATTGAATTGGAGTGTGATTTGTTGTTTCGATGTCATTTGATGTGATTTGAAGCCTCGAGCAAGTCCGCATTATGTTTTGGAACAGGTTGGTGTAATTGGACGGGGTCCCGGGGGCCTCGGGTGGATTCCGTGTGGTTAACGGATCAAATTTGAAGTTGAAGAGGAGCTGGAGTTGCTAGCGTTTGGTGCGACCGTTCTATTATTGTTTTGTCTTATTTTCCGCAAAGTTTAGGCTTACCTAGTAATAGAGACTAGGTGCCGTCACGAGACCGTTCGGAGGGTAAATCGGGTCGTGACAGTTGGTATTAGAGCGTCTAGGTTCATAGGAGTCACAAGCCAGTTTATTAGAGTCTTGAGGATCGGTGCGGAGACGTCCGTATCTATCTTCAAGAGGCTATGTAACTGTTAAGAACAATCATATTCTTTGGAACTCCTTATCGTGCTGGTTACTGTCATCAAAATTCTTAAACTCTATTCTATTCTTGCTTACAGATGGTTCATACTCATACCGGACGTACTGATGACCAGGCACCCGAGCCCCAAGCCAGAGCCGTTAGAGGCAGGGGCCGAGCCAGAGGACGAGCAAGAGGTTCAGCCCGAGCACCGGCGAGAGCAGAGGCAGAGGATCCCCCAGTAGCCACAGTTGGAGGGGCACAGGAGATCCCTACTATTACTTCAGCCCTCCAGGAGACATTGGCTCAGTTTTTGAGTGCCTTCAGTACTCTGTCTCAGGCGGGACTACTTCCGATAGCCCTAGTTACATCCCAGGCCGGGGGAGGGACACAGACTCCCGCAGCCCGTACTCCTGAGAAGAGGTTTCATATTGGGCAAGTTCCAGAGTATATTCCTATGCCCTCAGCAGCTCCAGCTCAGCATGAGACTAGGATAGATGTTCCTGAGGCAGAGCAGCTCCGACTTGAGAGGTACAAGAAGTACCACCCACCTGAGTTCGGCGGACTAGCTTCGGACGACGCCTTGGGTTTTCTTGAGGGGTGTCATCGCATTCTTCGCACTATGGGTATTGTGGAGACGAGTGGGGTTTCTTTCACTGCTTTCCAGCTGAGGGGAGCAGCTTATCAGTGGTGGCGTGCTTTTGAGTTGAGCAGTCCGGACGAGGCAGCTTCACTTACTTGGGCTCAGTTCTCAGAGATGTTCCTACTTGAGTTTGTCCCTAAGAGCCTCAGGGATGCTTGGCGTGCAGAGTTTGAGCAGTTATGCCAGGGTACTATGACTGTGTCGGAGTATGCAGTCTGTTTCAGTGACTTGGCTCGTCATGCACCAGCTTTGGTTGCCACTGTCAGAGAGAGGGTTCGACGCTTTATTGAGGGACTTCACCCCAGTATTCGGACCAGCATGGTACCAGTAGGCCATGAGTATTGCCCGGAGGATTGAGACTATGTTATCCCGTGACAGGGAGGAGAGAGAGAGACCAAGAGGTCTCGAGAGACTAGTCACTTTTCAGGAGCCCGTGCACCAGCAGCACGTTATGGTAGGGGGTTTTTGAGTCGCCCCATTCATTCAGCTCTTCCCGCAGCCAGTGGTATTCCAGCTCCTCCTAGACCTCAGGAGCCTTATTATGCACCACCAGTATCTCAGGTGCCTTCAGTTTGAATGCTATCACTGGCCAGTTCAGAGTCAGCATCAGTCGCCACGTCCTCCGAGGGGTTGTTTTGAGTGTGGTGACCCTCGTCATATGATCAGAGATTTCCCCAGGGCTAGGAGGGGTGCACCACCTCAGACTTATCAGGTTCCACGCCTTCCATCAGGTCCTCCGGTTATTCTTCCAGCCCCAGTTGCGACCCCACAATCTCAGGCAGCTCGAGGTGGGGGTCGGGGAGGTCGAGGTCGCCCTAGAGGGGGAGGCTAGGCAAGATATTATGCTCTTCCAGGCCGCTCAGAGGCCATTGCTTCAGATTCGGTCATTTTAGGTATTGTTCCCGTTTGTCATAGGGACACATCGGTATTATTTGACCCAGGCTCTACGTATTCGTATGTGTCCTCTTACTTTGCTTCCCATCTGGGTATATCTCGGGATTCTTTGAGTTTCCCCGTTTATGTTTCTACTCCTGTGGGAGATTCTCTTGTTGTGGACCACGTATATCGGTCGTGTTTGATTGTTATTAGTGGTTTTGAGACCATGGCTGATTTATTATTACTCATTATGGTAGATTTTGATGTTATATTGGGTATAGACTGGTTGTCTCCCTACTATGCTATTCTTGATTGTCACGCCGAGATCGTAACACTGGCTATGCCAGGATTACCGAGGCTAGAGTGGAGAGGTTCCTTAGAGTACACTCCCCGCCGAGTCATTTCCTTTCTTAAGGCTCAACGGATGGTTGAAAAGGGGTGTGATGCGTATTTGTCTTATGCGAGAGATGTTAGTACTGAGACCCCTACAGTTGAGTCTGTCCCCATTGTTAGGGACTATCCTGATGTTTTTCCAGCTGATCTTCCGGGTATGCCGCCCGACAAAGATAATGATTTCGGCATTGACTTGTTGCCGAGCACTCACCCATTTCCATTCCTCCCTATAGCATGGCTCCTCCTGAGTTGAAGGAGTTGAAGGAGTAGTTGCAGGAGTTGCTTGAAAAGGGATTCATCAGGCCCAGTGTATCGCCTTGGGGTTCTCCGGTATTGTTTTTGAATAAAAAGGATGGTTCAATGCGTATGTGTATTGATTACCGGCAGCTGAATAAGGTGACAGTGAAGAACAGGTACCCATTGCCTCGCATTGATGATTTATTTGACCAGTTACAGGGTGCTAGGGTGTTCTCCAAGATTTATCTTCGTTCGGGTTATCATCAGTTGAAGATTCAGAAGCTGGATATCCCGAAGACTACCTTCAGGACCAGATATGCCACTATGAGTCCTTGTAATGTCATTTGGGATGACCAATGCCCCAGCAGCCTTCATGCACCTGATGCGCAGCGTATTTCGACCGTACCTTGATACTTTCGTCATCATGTTCATTGATGACATTCTGGTATATTCTCGATCCCAGGAGGACCATGAGCAGCATTTGAGGACCGTACTTCAGACATTAAGGGAGAGGAAGTTGTATGCCAAATTTTCTAAGTGTTAATTTTTGCTTGATTCTGTGGCATTCTTAGGCCATATGGTATCTTCAGATGGGATCAAGGTAGACCCGAAGAATTTAGAGGCGGTGCAGAGTTGGCCTAGACCGTCTTCAGCTACTGAGATCCGCAGTTTCCTCGGTTTGGCTGGGTATTATCGCCGTTTTGTGGAGGGATTTTCATCCATCTCAGCGCCCATGACAAGACTGACCCAGAAGGGTGCACCTTTTATATGGACTGAGAAGTGTGAGGAGAGCTTTCAGAAGCTCAAGACAGCCCTGACTACAGCTCCAGTGTTAGTACTACCCACAAGTTCAGGATTCTATACAGTCTATTGTGATGCTTCGAGGATTGGCCTAGGAGCAGTGTTGATGTAGGATGGTAGGGTTATTGCCTACGCGTCCAGACAGTTGAAGGTGCATGAGAAAAACTACCTTGTTCATGATCTTGAGTTGGCAGCGATTGTTCACGCCCTGAAGATCTGGCGTCATTATTTATATGGTGTTCCCTGTGAGATATTCACGGATCACCGGAGTTTGCAGCACATATTCAAACAGAAGGATCTCAATTTGCGCCAGCGTAGGTGGTTGGAGTTACTCAAGGATTATGACATCACTATATTATACCACCCGGGGAAGGCCAATGTGGTGGCCGACGCCTTGAGTCGCCGGGCGGAAAGTTTGGGTAGTTTGGCATATCTTCGTGCAGCTGAGAGGCCCTTGGCCTTGCATGTTCAGTCCTTAGCTAGTCATTTCGTGAGACTGGATCTTTATGAGCCTTTCCGGGTATTTTCCTGTGTTGTTGCTTGATCTTCTCTTTATGACCGCATTCAGGAGCGCCAGTATGAGGATCCCAACCTTCGGGCTCTTCAGGATAGAGTTCGGAAGGGGGATGCCAGGGATGTGACCATAGGTGATGACGCTATGATGAGGATGCAGGCCCAGATTTGTGTGCCCAATGTAGATGGACTTCGGGAGTTTATTCTTGAGGAGGCCCATAGCTCGCGGTATTCCATCCATCCGGGTACCGTGAAGATGTACCAGGATCTGAGATAGCAATATTGGTGACGAAGGATGAAGAAGGATATAGCGGAGTTTGTAGCCAAGTGCCTCAATTGTCAGCAGGTCAAATGTAAGCATCAGATACCGGGAGGATTACTTTAGTAGATGAAGCTTCCAGAGTGGAAGTGGGAGCGGATCACCATGGATTTTGTGGTTGGACTTCCTCGGACCTTGGGGAAGCATGATGTTATTTGGGTGATTGTGGACCGGCTGACCAAATCAGCTCATTTCATTCCAGTGTTGACTACATATTCTTCTGAGAGGTTGGCCCAGATCTACATCCGGGAGATAGTCGGGTTGCACGGTGTGCCGGTGTCCATTATATCAGATCGAGGTCCTCAGTTCACCTTGCACTTCTGGAAAGCCTTGCATAGTGAGCTGGGTACCCAGATAGATCTCAGTACAGCATTCCACCCCCATACGGACGGGCAGTCTGAGCGCACGATTCAGATTCTTGAGGATATGCTCCGTGCCTGTGTGATGGATTTTGGAGGGTCATCGGACCGATACTTGCCTCTTGCATAGTTTGCTTATAATAACAGCTACCAGTCCAGCATTCAGATGGCACCGTATGAGGCTTTGTATGGTAGACGGTGCAGGTCTCCAGTAGGATGGTTTGAGTCGGGCGAGGCCCGATTGTTAGGTACAGACTTGGTTCAGGATTCCCTGGACAAGGTGAAGGTGATCCAGGAGAGACTTCGCACAGCTCAGTCCAGACAGAAGAGTTACGCGGACCGGAAGGTTCTTGACTTGGCATTTATGGCTGGTGATCGGGTTTTGCTTCGGGTATCGCCTATGAAGGGCGTCATGAGATTCGGGAAGAAGGGTAAGCTGAGTCCGAGGTTCATTGTCCCTTTTGAGGTATTGCAACGGGTTGGGGAGGTAGCCTATGAGTTGGCCTTGCCTCGTAACCTAGTAGGAGTTCATCCGGTGTTCCACGTTTCCATGCTCCGAAAGTATACGGTGACCCGACTCATGTTTTGGATTTCAGCTCGGTCCAATTGGACAAGGATCTATAATATGTTGAGGAGCCTGTGGCTATATTGGACAGACAGGTCAGGAGGCTCAGATCGAAGAATATTGCCTCAGTCAAGGTTTAGTGGAGGGGTCATCCGGTCGAGGAGGAGACTTGGGATACCGAGCCAGACATGCGGAGTCAGTACCCTCATCTCTTCACAGCTTCAGGTATGTTTCCATACTCGTTCGAGGACGAACGATTTTCTTAAGAGGGGGAGAATGTAATGACCCGGTAGGTCATTTTGAGAGTTAGCGCCCTGATCCCCTAATAACTGCTTCTCTCATGCCTATTTATGTTATTGAAACTCGTCGGAGCATTGAGTGGTGAAATCCGGAGTGATTTCGGATACTTAGTCCTTAAATGTGGATTTTTGCTTTTGAAATCAGGTCGTACGTAGAACTATGTGAAGAAGGATCCGAAATGGAATTCCGTCGACTCCGTTAGCTCCGTTGGGTGATTTCGGGGTTAGGAGCGTGTGCGGAATGTGTTTTCGAGGTCGGTTGTAGATTTAGGCTTGAATTGGCGAAAGTTAGAATTTCGGCGATTTCGGCCGATAAGGTTAGATTTTGATATCGGACTCGGAATGGAATTCCGAAAGTGACAGCAGGTCTGTAATGTCATTTATGACCTGTGTGCAAATTTTGGGGTCATTCGAAAGAGTTTTGCCGTGTTTCGGCATCGAATGTGAAAGGAATTTTGTAGGTTCTTAGGCTTGAATCTATGCATATTTGATGATTTTGATGTTATAAGATGTGTTTTAAGGCTCGACCAAGTTTGAATGAGGTATTAAGGTCGATTGGTGGTTTTGGTTGAGGTCCCGGGGGCCTCGGGTGTGTTTCGGGTGTTCAAACGAACACTTTTGGCCAAAAGGCCTTAGCTGGTTTTGCTGGATTTTCTACAGCAGAGTTTTCTTCTTTGCGATCGCAAGAGATCACTCGCGATCGCGTAGATAATTAGGGGAGGCACGTGAGTTGTTCTTCGCGATCGCAGTGCTTTGGGAAGATGGCCTCCGCGATCGCATGTCTCAGGACGCGATCGCATAGTGGATTTTAGTACGAGGAATGGGGTCAAAGTTTGTTCTTCGCGATCGCGTGGCCCCTTACGCGATCACATAGCTTGGGGGCCAAGAGGTCCGCGATCGCAGTGAGGAATTTTGGGCGCGTGTCAGAATGTTCTCCGCGATCGCGTCTGAGCTTCCGCAATTGCGTAGAGAAAATGCCTGGGCAGTGTTTAAAAACCCAAAACCGAGAGTTTATGTTATTTTCACCATTTTCGATTTTGGAAGCTCGGGAGATGCGATTCTCGAAGGTATGCACCTGGGTGATTTGGGTAAGTGATTTCTAACCTACATAGATCAAATTCCATGATTCCAATCTTAAATTCAACCCTAAATTACGAAATTTGTAGGTAGAAAATGGAAAAAATGGGAAGAACTTCATAGACCGAATTGTTGAGTTTTGATTGGGTGTTTGACCTCCGATTTGAGAGATTCTTATATGGTTAGACTCGTGAGTGAATGGGGGTTCGGAAAATATAATTTTTACCCGATTTCGAGACATGGGCCCGGGAGACTTTTTGGGCGAATTTCCTAATTTCGCGTATTAGCTTCGAATTAATTAGCTAATTTATTTCTTTAAAGTGTTATTTACATTATGCAATCGAATTTATTAGATTTGGGCCACCCGGAGTCGGATACTTGTGGCAAGAGCGTGGTATTGAGTTGATTTGCGCAGTCAAGGTAAGTGGCTTGCCTAACTCTGTGTTGGGGACTTCCCCCTAAGGTACTTTCATACTGATTTTGTTATGTGGAAGCCGTGTACGTGAGGTGACGAGTGCGTACACGGGTTATTGTTGCTAAAAAATTCCACTTTTCCTTCCATGACATAACTCATTTTCATTCCTATATTATTGTTTTATGTCATATCTGAGTAGTTAGTGTAGGAATAAGCATGCCTACCTGTCCTTACTGAATTCCTCTTATTTTCTACTAATTGCACGATGCTTAGGTAGTTTACCTTATTCTTGCATGTTGTTTTCTTGAACTGTTTAATTAAACCGTATCTGATAGACTTCTGTATTGCATATTTAAATTGGGACTACGGACCGAGATCCGAGAGTTTTTCCCCTGTACTGCATTGCATATTTAAATTGGGACTACGGACTGAGATCCGGGAGCTTTCCCCCTGTACTGCATAGCATATTTAAATTGGGACTACGGACCGAGATCCGGGAGTTTTTCCCCTGTACTGCATTGCATATTTGCTGTTGAGATATATGATGTGCTGAGCCGAGGGCTCTTCTCTATTATTTCCTTTAGTCCTCCTTTTAAATCCTGCTATCATTGCTTATTTATATTTCACTGTTTAGACTTATAACTGACTTGTTTTTAAAACTCAGTAGAGCCTTAACCTGACCTCGTCACTACTTGACTGGGGTTAGGCTTGGCAATTACTAAGTACCGAATGTGGAGTACTCACGCCCTTTCCTGCGCATGTTTTCCCCATGTACAGATCCAGGTACCAGCACACAATACTGTGGTTAAGCGCATCATAGCAGCTGCTTAGGAGACCGCGAGGTAATTGTGTCGCGTTCATGTGTCCCCTTCCACTCCAGTATAGATTTAGGAGACACATATAGATACATTTTTCCTTATTCCTTTGTTTAGAGCTACAGTAGTACAGAGTTTTTGATTTGTGATATTCCGGATTTTGGGAAAGTAAAAGTTGTACATGCCGAGCGGTAAGTTTTATAATACTGCTTCCTCTTTACCGTTCTATTATTGTATTGTCTTATTTTTCGCAAATTTTAGGCTTACCTAGTCGTAGAGACTAGGTGCCGTCACGAGACCGTTCGTAGGGTAAATCGGATCGTGACATTTTGCATCTGATGAAAAAAGTACAAATATATCTTTTAATACCATATATTTTAAAAGTCTCTTCTGTTTAATTAAATTCCGTACTCATTCAAACATGTTCTCATGAAAATTATATGGAGGTAGTAGTTATTTCTTGAGTGTGCATAAAAAAATAATTTTTGTAGTGGTGTAGACAATAAATTGCGTCAAGAAAATAAAATCAAGACCGAAAAATATTGCGACAATC
>ML257813.1:0-14829 GCA_005239495.1 Nicotiana undulata | reverse complement strand
TATTAAACAATACCCCGCCCCCCCAAAACCCCCCAAAAAAATTCCCCCCCCTTTTAAACCCCCCCCCCCCCCCCCCTTCCCTCGCTTATGTGGTGTGAAATAAATCGCCTAAGAGCGCGTGAAGGGTGACAATAATCATTAAAATGGGCAATGGGCCCATCTGACAGAAACTAATAACTAATTAGCCCCATTTTTTTAAAACTTTTATTTTCTCCTCTTTTTCTTTATATTACATATTTCATGTAACGACCCGACCGGTCGTTTTGCTTTCTAGAACCCCATACTCCTAAATAAGACTTCCCATACTTGCTTTTATTGATTTATGACTTGCGGGGATGGTTGATTCGGGATTTGGAATAGTTCGGGTTGGAATCGGAACACTTGGTTCCTTAAGGTTGGCTTAAAAGGCCAAGTTTGACTTCGGTCAACATTTTGAGAAAACCACCTCAGAATCAGGATTTGACGGTTCCAATAGGTTCGTATGAGGATTTAGAACTTGGGCGTATGTTCGGAACAATTTCGGATGACCCGGGAGTGTTTCGGCGCCAAATAGTGAAAATTGGATTCTTGAAGTTTTAGAAGTTCTATAATTGTGGGTTGCGACGTGTTTTGATGATATCGAGGTCCAAACGAAATTCCGAGATCGGGAATAGTTTTGTAACGTCAATTAAGATTTGCACGCAAAATTTGGTATCAATCCGAGTAGTATAAGTACATTTCGGCACGTTGGGAGTAGATTGATAAACATAAAGTTCATAAGTTTGATTCAAATGGTTTTAGGGTGTAATTCTTAGTGTTTGACGTTATTTCGGTGTTCCGATCGCGCGAGCAAGTTTCTATAGTGTAGTTGGACTTGTGTGAGTATTCGGAGTGGAGCCCCGAGGGCTCGGGTGAGTTTCGTACATGCGTTAGGAGTGAAAACACCCCAATTTTTCTGGTGTTCTGGGTTGCTGTTGCAGGCCTTGCAAATGCGAGGATTTGCGAGGCCTGAGCTGGGCAGCGGTCGCATTTGCGACATTTTTGTTCGCATTTGTGAACCCAGCAGTGGCCGCTTTTGCGACGCAATTGTCGCATTTGCGATCCATGCAGAGGGAGCCCAGGTTCGGATTTGCGATGATGTTGTCGCATTTGCGACCTTCACATTTGCGAACAAGGTGTCGCAAATGCAACATCAGAGGCCTGGACACAACTTTTAAAAACGGGACTTAGGTCATTTATTTCATTTCACTTATACACTTAGGCGATTTGCAGAGCTATTGGAAGGGGGCTTTCACCTAGCACTTTGAGGTAAATAATTTTTATGCAACATGAGTTAAATACATAGATTATGGGTAGATTAACATGCAAAGATTAATGAAAATCAAAGGGTTTAGTTGAAAACCTAGAGTTTTGATAAAAATGGAGTTTCACCACGAAATTTATTATGAAATCTAGTAAAAATCACATATTCTTGATTCTAAGGTTATGGGTAACGATTTTCTTCAAAAATTTCCGGAATTGGGGCATGTGGGCCCTGGGGATGAATTTTAGGAATCTTGCAAATTAGCATGGGTAATCACTTAAATTATGGAATTATGAACTTTTGAGAATAGATTGATTAGTTTATGTAATATTTGGCTAGTTTCGAGTTATTGGGCGTCAAATTTGGAGGTTTGAGCGCGTTCTTGAATTTGGAAGTAGGCTCGACACGAGGTAAGTCCCCTTTCTAACCTTGTAAGAGGATATTTATCCCATGGGTGATTTAAATACATGTTTGCACTTATTTGTGTGGGCTACACACGTACGAAGTGACGGGAGTCTGTACGTAGCTACTAGTATGCTATTGTCCCGGTAGTTTAGGACCCGTATCATGTTATATCTGAAATGTAGTGCCCTTGTTTGCCAAAGTGATTAATTGAATCCTGTTAGAGATTTAATAAAAAGATTGTATGGGTATTGACTCACTTACTTAACGGGTTGTATTAAATACTTGACATAAATGGGAAATTGGTGTGTTCTTGAAAATAAATTGTTAATTGTGGATCAGGCCGAATACCTCATCAGTAAATAGATCGGACCGGGCCGAGCGCCTTGGCATTAAATAGATGCATCTATGGTTTGCACCAGTCAACCCTCTGATAGTGCACAATTTAATATTACGTTGGATTGGGCCGTATGACCTCGGCATGATGTGCACATGTTACTTATTTGAGGCTTTTCGTGATTTATATTATTTAGTTGCTTTGAAATGCAAGTTGTTACATAGTGAGGCTGATATTTGACATGACCCTTATGAAAGACCGTCTTACTCTTTCCTGCTCTCAAACTGTCTTTGTTATTCATGCTATACCTGCTTAGCGTAACATTTAGCTTATGTTATTATTGGCCCTAGTGAGTGTCAAGTTGACCTCTAGTCACTACTTCTTCTAGGTTAGACTGGATACTTACTAGGTACATATTGCTTATGTACTCATACTACGGTTCTATACTTAATTGTACAGGATCTGAGGCAGATGCATCTGGCTACTCGTGCGCATTCTTGATACTTGGCCGAGATTCCACGGTGAGCTGTCCCTTCTTATGCCGTTCAGTAGCGTGTGGAGTCTCCTCTTTTATTTTTGACCGTATATTCTATTTTAGGCAGTAGGATAGATATATTCTTTTGTATATTCTACTAGATGCCCACTCACTTGTGACACTAGTTCCTGGAACACACATTAGTAGACTATTCTTTTGCTCATTTCAGTTTTAAATTCCTAAACTATTCGTTATTATCGAATGATTAAAATTTAAGCTAAGTGAATGTTGGAAATATTTTGATAAAGTAAATGAAACCCTTTAGTTGATAAAAGTTGGCTTGCCTAACCTCGGTGATGGGCGCCATCACGACCTAAATTAGAAATTGGGTCGTGATAATACGGTATCAGAGCTCTAAGTTCACGTAGGTCTCACAAGTAATGGGAAAACCTAATGAGTCTTGCTTGGTACGGAGACATCTGTACTTATCTTTGAGAGGCTATAGGGTGTTAGGAAACTACTCTTTATTCATCTTTTGTCGTGCAATCGAAGGTATACTAAACTTCATTCTTCTATTCTCTCACAGATGGTGAGGACGCGTACGACTAACATTCCGGACCCGGGAGGAGCTGCTCCCCCCGTTGCTAGGGGCAGAGGCCGGGGGAGTTCACCGGCCGGAGGTAGGGGACGAGGGAGTCCCAGAGCTGCCCCAGTTGTACCACCCGTGGATCCAGCAGAGGATCCTATTGTTCAGGAGCAGGGAAAGGTGCCCACAACAGAGCCTGCCCTGACAAATTTCATGACAGAGCAGGGCTTCCAGGAGGTTATGGGCCGTATGATGCGGTTCATGGACACTATGACCCAGGCTGGCTTATTTCCAGCAGATCCGGTCACACCTCAGGAGGGAGGGGGAGCACAGACCCCTACTTCCCAGGCCCCAGGACATGCAGCTGCGGTATATCAGACTCTGGGTGCACTACCCACGGATGAGGCCCAGCCAGTTGCAGCAGTAGCACCTGAGCCCAGGACAACTGCGGATGGCGATCCACAAAAGTTATTTGACAAATGGACTAAGCTACACCCTCATGTCTACGGAGGTGAGCGTCATGAGGATGCTCAGGATATCATTAATAGGTGCAGGGACAGACTGCACAACATGAGGATATTGGTGTCTTACGGGGTTGACTTCACTACTTTCTAGCTGGAGGGAAAAGCCCGTAGATGGTGGCAGTCTTATGTTCTTGGCAGGCCAGCGGGTTCTCCTCCTATTACTTGGGAGCAATTCACTCAACTTTTCTTGGATAAGTATATCCCACCCTCCGAGAGGGAAGAGTTGCAGAATCAGTTTGAGTAGCTAAGAAAGGTCAGATGTCAGTGAACGATTATGAGGCAAGATTCTCCGAGTTGTCTCGCCATGCTCTTATGATACTTCCTACCGAGGCAGATATAGTGCGGAGATTTGTTACGGGATTACACCCCATTATTCGAGCTAGCATGGCCCTAGAGGTTGAGATGGGCACATGTTATCAGCTAGTGGTGGAGATCGCTCGGAGGATTGAGGGCTACCGTCAGAGAGGTAGAGAGCAGTTACAGCAAGATAAGAGGACCAGATACACTAGAGAGTTTAGAGGTGCCCCGACTAGGGGCAGAGGTCAATTTGGGGGGGGGGGGTAGCATATTCAGCACCCCTACCACCTCCTTGAGGTGCTCCTGAGCGCCCTTATTTTAGCGCCATGCCTGAGAGTTCTTACCCTCCACCAGCTTTCCAGGGTTCTTCTAGTCGGTACACAGGCCACCAGGGTTCTTCCAGCTCCTATTTTAGTGCTATGCCGGAGAGTTCATACCGCCCATAGGCTATTCAGGCTTCTTCCAGTGGGCCTACCGACCATCAGGGTCAGGCAGCAGGTCGCCGCACCGAGGGGTTGTTTCGAGTGCGGGGACCTCAGCCATGTGAGGAGATACTGCCCCAGACTTCGGGGCAAGGTAGTATAGTAGAGCTATCATCCCATAATTATAGCACCAGCCGCCTGACCGCCTAGAGGTGGGGGACAAACTGGTAGAGATCGTCCTAGAGGTTGAGGCTAGACAGGTGGAGGTCAACCATCTATTGTTTAGTCAGGCGGAGGCCAGCCAGCCGGCGCTCCAGCCAGATTCTATGCTTTCCCGGCTAGACCAGATGTAGTGGCCTCAAATGCCGTGATCACAGGTATTATATCAATATCCGATAGGGATGCTTCAGTATTATTTGATCCAGGGTCTACCTATTCATATGTATCATCTCTATTTGCTCATTACCTGGATATTCCTCGTGAGTCCTTGGGTACTCCTGTTTATGTGTCCACCCCTGTGGGCGATTCTGTGGTTGTGGATCAGATCTATCGGTCCTGTGTGGTCACGTTCTGTGGTTTCGAGACTAGAGCGGATCTCATGTTACTTGATATGACTGACTTTGAGGTCATCCTAGGCATGGACTGGTTATTTCCTTATCACGCCATCCTAGATTGCCATGCCAAGAATGTTACCTTAGCGATGCAGAGTTGCCAAGGTTGGAGTGGAAGGGTTCATCTGTCAGTACATCCAGTCGGGTTATCTCTTTTCTGAAGGCTTGACATATGGTCGAGAAGGGTTGTCTGGCTTATATAGCCTATGTTGGGGACACCACCGCAGAGTCTCCGACGATTGATTCAGTGCCAGTAGTCCGGGATTTCATCGATGTATTTCCTTCTGATCTTCTAGGCATGCCGCCAGATCGTGATATTGATTTTTGTATTGACTTGGATCTAGGCACCCATCCTATATTTATTCCACCGTACCGTATGGCTTCGAAAAAATTGAAAGAGTTGAAAGAACAACTTGAGGATTTTCTAGCTAAGGGGTTTATCAGACCGAGTGTATTACCTTGGGGTTCCCTAGTGTTGTTTGTGAAGAAGAATGATGGGACTATGCAAATGTGTATTGACTACCGCTAGCTGAACAAAGTTACCATCAAGAACAAGTACCCGTTATTGTGTATCGATGATTTGTTTGACTAGTTGCATGGTGCTAAGGTATTTTCTAAGATTGACTTGAGATCGGGGTACCATCACCTGAAGATTCGGGACTTAGATGTTCCGAAGACTGCCTTCCATACTAGATATGGGCATCATGAGTTCCTTGTGATGTCTTTTGGCTTGACTAATGCCCCATCGGCGTTCACGGATTTGATGAATATGGTGTTCAGGCCTTATATTGATTCCTTTGTTATTGTCTTCATTGATGACATCTTGATTTACTCACGTAGCCTGGGGGAGCACGAGCAACATTTGAGAGTAGTGCTTCAGACATTGCGAGAGTAGAAGCTATATGCTAAATTCTCCAAGTGTGAGTTTTGGCTAGGGTCAGTGGCATTCTTGGGGCGTGTTGTATCGGGAGAGGGTATTAAGGTGGAACCTAAGAAGGTTGAGGCGGTTCAGAGTTGGCCAAGTCCCACTTCAGGGACTGAGATAAGGAGTTTCCTGAGGTTAGCAGGTTATTACCACCGATTTGTGCAGGGTTTTTCGTCCATTACAGCACCTTTGACTAGATTGACCCAGAAGGGTGCTCCTTTCTGTTGGTCCGATAATTGTAAGGAGCGCTTTCAGAAGCTCAAGACAACTTTGACCACAACACCAATTGTAGTGTTGCCTTCTGGTTCAGGGATGTATACAGTTTATTGCGATGCCTTACACGTTGTCTTGGGATGTGTATTGATGCGGGAGGGGCGAGTTATTGCATATGATTCACGTCAGTTGAAGATTCATGATAAGAACTACCTCGTGCACGATTTAGAGTTGACAGTGATTGTCATGCTCTTAAGATTTGGAGGCATTACTTGTATGGCGTGTCATGTGAGGTTTATACGGACTACCGGAGTTTGCAGCACTTGTTCTAGCAGAGGGATCTTAATTTGATGTAGCGTTGATGGCTGGAGTTACTAAAGGACTATGACATCACTATTCTTTATCATTCGGGCAAGGCAAATATGGTTACAGATGCCTTAAGCAGGAAGGCAAGAGTATGGGTAGCTTGGCATTCATTTTAGCAGAGAAGAGACCACTAGCTCTGGACATTCAGTCCTTGGCTAACAGCCTTGTGAGGCTGGACATTTCAGAGCCCAGCCGAGTTCTTGCATGTGTTGTTTCCCAATCTTCATTATTGGGACGGATCAAGGCTCAGTAGTTTGATGATCCGCGTTTGGCAGTTCTTAGAGACACGGTACTACAGGGTGGTGCCAAGGAGGTTTCTATTGGAGAGGATGGTGTTCTGCGACTTCAGGGTCGCCTATGTGTCCCTAATGTTGACGGCCTGGGGGAGAGGATTCTAGAGGAGGCACACAGTTCATGGTATTCCATTCATTCAAGTTCTATGAAGATGTATCGTGACCTGAGGCAGCATTATTGGTGGCGGCAGATGAATAAAGACATAGTGGAGTATGTAGCTAGATGCCTAAATTGCCAACAGGTTAAGTATGAGCACCAGAAGCCAGTAGGCCTACTTCAGCAGATGACTATACCTGAGTGGAAATGGAAGCGCATCACTATGGACTTTGTAGTTGGGTTTCCACATACTTTACGGAAGTTCGATATGGTTTGGGTTATTGTTGATAGGTTGACCAAGTCGGCACACTTCATTCCAGTAGCCACTACTTACACTTTAGAGAGGCTAGCCCAGATGTACATTCGGGAGATAGTTCGACTGCATGGTGTGCCTGTATGCATCATATCAGATAGAGGTCCTCAGTTCACCTTGCATTTCTGGAGAGCCGTACAGAGTGAGTTGGGTACCCGTGTAGATCTTAGCACAACATTCCACCCACAGATCGACGGGCAGTCGGAGCGGACAGTTCAGATATTGGAGAAAATGCTCAAAGCATGTGTGATTGACTTTGGAGGGCAGTGGAATCAGTTCCTGCCCTTGGTCGAGTTTGCTTATAACAACAGTTACTAGTCTAGCATTGAGATGGCTCCATTCGAGGCTTTATATGGTCGGCGATGTCGTTCTCCCATCAGGTGGTTTGAGCCTGGCGAGGCTAAGTTATATGGTACTGATCTGGTAAGGGATGCTTTGGAAAAGGTGAAGTTGATTCAGGAGAGACTTTTCACGGCACAGTCTAGACAGAAGAGTTACGCGGATCAGAAGGGGCGTGATGTATCATTTATGGTCGGCGAGAAGGTTCTCTTGAAAGTCTCGCCGATGAAGGGTATTATAAGATCGGGATGAAGGGCAAGTTGAGCCCCATGTTTATAGGCTTATTTGAGGTGTTGAGGCGAGCTGGGGAGGTTGCTTATGGGCTCGCTTTACCTCCCAACTTATCGGGAGTTATCCAGTTTTTCATGTGTCTATACTTTGGAGGTACCACGCCGACTTTTATACATCAGTACCATTCAGCTAGGTGAGAGCCTAGGCTACCAGGAAGAGCCTATTGCCATTGTTGATAGACAGGAACACCAGTTGAGGTCCAAGAAGGTTTCCGCAGTGAAGGTCCAGTGGAGGGGCCAACCAGTCGAGGAGGCAGATTGGGAGTCCGAGGAGGACATACGGAGCCGATATCCACATTTATTCAGCACTCTAGGTATGACTCTAGACCCGTTTGAGGACGAACGTTTGTTAAAGAAGTGGAGAATGTAACGACCCAACCAGTCATTTTTCTTTCTAGAACCCCGTACACCTAAATAAGAATTCCCCTACTTGATTTTATTGATTTATGACTTGCGGGGATGGTTGGTTCGGGATTTGGAAGAGTTCGAGTTGGAATCGGAACACTTGGTTCCTTAAGGTTGGCTTAAAAGGCCAAGTTTGACTTCGGTCAACATTTTGAGAAAACAACCTCGAAATTGAGATTTAACGGTTCCAATAGGTTCGTATGAGGATTTCGGACTTAGGAGTATGTTCGGAACGGGTTTCGGATGACCCGGGAGCGTTTCGACGCCAAACAGTGACAATTGGATTCTTAAAGTTTTAAAAGTTCTATAATTGTGGGTTGGGACGTATTTTGGTGATATCAAGGTCCAAATAAAATTCTGAGACCGAGAATAGTTCCGTAATGCCAATTAAGAGTTGCACACAAAATTTGGTATCAATCCGAGTAGTATAAGTACGTTTCGGCACGTTGGAAGTAGATTGAAGAACTTAAAGTTCATAAGTTTGATTCAGATGATTTTAGGGTGTAATTCTTGGTTTTTATGTTATTTCGGTGTTCCGATCATGCGAGAAAGTTTGTATAGTGTTGTTGGACTTGTGTGAGTATTCGGAGTGGAGCTTCGAGGGCTCGGGTGAGTTTCGGACGTGCGTTAGGAGTGAAAACACCCCAGTTTTTCTGGTGTTCTAGAATGCTGTTGCAGGCCTCGCAAATGCGAGGATTTGTTAGCATTTGCGATGAAGGATTAGCAAACTCGAAGAAGCCTGAGTTGGGCAGCGGTCGCATTTGCGAACCCCGCAGATTGCTTTTGCGACGAAGCTGTCTCATTTGCGACCCATGCAGAGGGAGCCTAGGTTCGCATTTGCGAACAAGGTGTCGCAAATGCGACATCAGAGGCCTGGACACAGCTTTTAAAAACGAGACTTAGGCCATTTATTTCATTTCACTTCTACACTTAGGCGATTTTAAGAGCTTTTGGAAGGGGGCTTTCACCTAGCACTTTGAGGTAAGTAATTTCTACAGAACATGAGTTAAATACATAGATTATGGGTATATTAACATTCAAAGATTAGTGATACTCCAAAGGTTTTGATGAAAACCTAGGGTTTTGATAAACATTTTACCATGAAATTTGTTATGGAATCTAGTAAAAATCATATACTCTTGATCCTAAGGTTATGAGTAACGATTTTCTTCAAAAATTTCCGGAATCCGGGCATGTGAGCCCGGGGATGAATTTTAGGAATCTTGCAAATTATGTTGGGTAATCACTTAAAATGGTGGAATTTGGAGGTTTGAGCGTGTTCTTGAATTTGGAAGTAGGCTCGGCACGAGGTAATGTCTTCTTTATAACCTTGTAAGAGGGAATTTACCCCATAGGTGAATTAAATACATGTTTTCACTTATTTATGGGGGCTACGTACGTACGAAGTGATGGGAGTCCGTACGTAGCTAGTAGTATGCTATTGTCCGGGTAGTTTAGGACCTGTATCATGCTATATCTGAAATGTAGTGCCCTTGTTTTCCAAAGTAATTACTTGAATCCTGTTAGAGATTTAATAAAAAGATGGTATGGGTATTGACTCACTTACTTGACGGGTTGTATGAAATACTTGACCATAAATGGGAAATTGGTGTGTTCTTGAAAATAAATTGTTAATTGTGGATCAGGCCGAACGCCTCAGCAGTAAATAGATCGGATCGGGCCGAGCGTCTCGGTAGTAAATAGATGCATCTATGGTTTGCGCCAGTCGACGCTCTGGCAGTGCACAGTTTAATATTACGTTGGATCGAGTCGTACGACCTCGACATGATGTGCGCATGTTACTTATTTGAGGCTTTTCGTGATTTATATTAGTTAGTTGCTTTGAAATGCAAGTTGTTACATAGTGAGGCTGAGATTTGACATGACCCTTAAGAAAGAACGTCTTACTCTTTCCTGCTCTCAAACTGTCTTTGTTATTCATGCTATACCTGCTTAGCGTAACACTTAGCTTATATTATTATTGGCCTTAGTGAGTGTCAAGTCGATCCCTCGTCACTACTTCTTCAAAGTTAGACTGGATACTTACTGGGTACATAGTGTTTATGTATTCATACAACGCATTTGTACTTAATTGTACAGGATCTGAAGCAGGTGCATCTGGCTACTCGTCTGATGCGCATTCTTGATACTTGACCGAGATTTCACGGTGAGCTTCTCCCTTTTGATATCGTTCAGCAGCGTGTGGAGTCTCCTCTTTTGTTTTTGACTGCCTATTCTATTTCAGGCAGTAGGATTGATATATTCTTTTGTACATTCTACTAGATGCCCACACACTTGTAACACTAGTTCCTGGCACACACATTAGTAGACTATTCTTTTGGGATGTAATACTTAATTATGACTTTCTTTTGGTCATTTCAGTTTTAATTGCCTAAACTGATCGTTATTATCGAATGCTTAAAATTTAAGCTAAGTAAATGTTGGAAATATTTTAATAAAGTAAATGAAACCCATTAATTGATAAATATCGGCTTGCCTAACCTCAGTATTGGGCCCCATCGCAACCTAAATTAGAAATTGGGTCGTTTCACTTAGGGCCTGGTATGTAGAGTATGGTTTTTGGGAGTATAATCAAATTAATCAAAAATATTGAAACTAATTGAATTGAGGCCCTCGTAGCCTTAAGTCTAAAGTGTGAATAATGAGGGTAGATGTTAAGTGCATAAAGCACCACTGAGGCGTTTAACATAAACAAAAGATATAATTTATTTAGGGGTCGTTTGGTACGAGGTATAAGAAGGTATAAGGGTGATATAAAAATTTAATATCACTTTAATACCTTGTTTGGTTAGCAAACCAGATATAAATTATCCTGATATTAATTTTAACACTGGAATAACTATTATACCTTATAGAAGGTGGGGTAATTAGCACCAGTATAACTTATACCTTCTTCTTAAAAATTATGCAATTGTCATTCTTACTACAACATACCAAACAATGAATAAAAAACAATCCCAGCATAACTCATCCCAATATAACTTATACCCGCATAACTTATACCAGTATAAATCGTATTCCAACCAAACGACCCCTTAAGAGTTAATACCCACAAACCCACCTAAACTATACAATATTTGTCAGTTTCCTACCTAAACTATCGCTTGTCCCCGAAAACCTCCTGAACTATATTCCCCTTCATGATAACCCCCTTCCCTCCCTCGCTTATGTGGCATATTGTATGAAATAAATCGCCTAAGAGCGCGTGAAGGGTGACAAGAATCATTAAAATGGGCTCATCTGATAGCAACTAACAACTAATTAGCCCAAGTTTTTTAAAACTTATATTTTCTCCTATTTTTCTTTATATTACATATTTCTTCTCCATTTTTTCACTTTTCTTCTCTATTTCTTCTTCTTAATCCAGTTGAAATTCTCTCTCTTGTTATTATTGAGTATATTTCTTATCTTTCTTGTTTTATCCATCCTTCATTCTTACCCAATTTTTTTTTGAAAGAAGGAGCACAAATCCCCAACAAAAAGGAAAAGGCATATAATTTTTTTAACAAAATAAATTACTAATAACAAGGCAAGAAGAGAGTTTGGACAACGAATTCGATATTTGAATACTTACTAGTCTTCTCTGTTCAACTTCTTTTTTTTTTTCTTCACAATCTTTATTTACTGATAAATCACAAATCTCAACAAACAATCACAAAACCCTAGATTTAATTCCGACTTTAAATAGGAGCAACAGTAGCTAGAGAAATACCGTGATTAATGAATAGAATCGCTACTTAGAGAAGGTGTCTCTCATGTTGGATGAGAGAATTTTTCTGATGAGAACAAAGAGACCATACTTTGAGAGGAGTAAATGAAGGATTGTTTAACAAAATCCCCTTTTTTATTTTTTCACGTAATTAGATTAATATATAATAATCGAACCTGTTTTTAAGATTAACACAATTAAATATCCTCATGGATTGCCACAAGAAGATTTTCTGTTGTCCCGTTGGTCTTTTGAAATAATTTTTGGATGTGCAAGCAAGACCTTCCTACATTCAATCACAAACAAGAACTTAATTCTCACTAAGAAACTCTGAAGCTTTCTTGATATTTCTGTATATAATGGTTTAACTAGAAAATATCTCTAATTTTGTATTGAAAACCTTCCTCCATTTGATGACAATCACGAACTTGTTCGAACAGTTTACCAGTTATTCTTTTTATTTTTTACCTCTCAAATTCAAAATTGGGTACTCTAGGTAAGTTATTTTATTAATCTCTCAATTACCAATTGTCTTATAGTAAAATCTTAATATTTAGTCATGGAACATATTTTGAGAGGCTTTAAATGCTTGCAACAAAATAGGCCCCCCAAATTTTTGAAACAGGGATCGATTTATCCATAGGCGACGGGTAAGGGCTGATCTAAAAGGGTGGGTTATAAACTCATCGTGCTTTTTCTTAGATCGTGTATGTATATATATATTGAAAATAAATATTTTCAGAAACGGTTGAAAGAGCCCACAAACTTTGAACCTTAAATCTTTTGTCGGCACAAACCTAATGAAAATTAGTCGTATAATACGACGTACAGAACCTTGACAAAAGTCACTATTATATAGATGTTACACAACGGAGTTATATATTTTACCCGACACGTTAAGCACCAATTTGATACTTTGTGGTGTATCGGTTGGTAGACTTGGTCAAATAATACGATAATTAGCTTTGCAACTAACACAACAATTACAACTTTTTTACTCTTTTTTCTTTTATAATATCATATTTGCTACTATTGAACGTAATGAGCAATTTCTGTATGTTTTATATACAGCATTATTGATCTCTCGAGCGGCACAAGGCAAGAAAAAATGGATAAAGTATGCTCGTGATGTGGACCTAACATTAATTTAATCGAATTATGAAAATGAAAATCTAAGTGATCATCAACACATGCATGGAGCCCAACTGATATCAGACTATTGAAAAACGGAAAAAGAAAGAGATTCTTTCGTTCTTATACTATTATTTAAAATAATTTACCAAAGTTTTCTTAAATTTGTTATTTACCCACGATAATTGTAAATTATTTAGAATTCGTATATATATATTTCCTCTTAAGAGGCTTCCAAATCATGATTAGTACCTTTAATTAAGAAATTTAATTATAATTTGTTCCTTCTTTTTTTCTCCCCTCTCCCCTCTTCTTCCGCCGCCTCCCTCTTCTTTTAATTTGCCGCAATTCATGTCACATATTGCTACCATCAATTTTTACAAAATGTTAACGTAGTTCAATTGCTGCCCAATATCGTCGTTGGTAACAAGCGACGACGTCAAATCCTATCACGGCCCAAAAGTCGTGATGGCGCCTATCATATTACTAGGCAAGCTGACTACTCAGACATTTCCAATACTTTAAAACTTTGAAAGATAGGAAAACAACTTAATTAAAGAAAAATCATTTAAAAACAAGATAGGAAGTCATAACTCAACACATAATCTTTCTCAAAATCGGGGTGTCACCATTTTGCGATGAGCATCTACATAAAGATATAGTCTAATACATCGTCTAGAAAATAAAATTGAAATAAATAACATGAAAGAAAGGGAGGAGAGTCGAGGTCTGCGAACGCGTTGCAACGACCTCGATGATCTCCAAATGTTCGAACTCCGCAATCAACGACCATCGTGCCCGAAAATGCCTGAATATGCACACGAAGTGCACGGTCTAGAGTGAGTACAACAAACTCAGTAAGTAACAAGACTAACTATTGGACTGAAAGCAGTGACGAGCTCAACAAGTACAATTCGATATAGAATTAATAGTACAGAAATGTAGGCTTGCTTTCAAGTTCAACAGATGACTCAATACAAGAAAAATAGATCAACTCAGAATGATATGAGGAATGCGACATCTTTATAAATACATGCCAATTTACATGCTGTATGGGATGCACTACAATGGAAGTCTCGTGAACTCACACTATCTGAATACTCAAACACTCAGTACTGTCTATGGCCAATCCAGCCAAGGGAAGATACATCCCTCAATATAAAGATCATCTGACAGTCAGTCACCCAATACTGTATAGGGCCAATCCAGCCCAGGGAAGATCGATCCCTTAACATAAATAAATAGGCGATATCTGTCACGACCCAAAACCTGGTTCAGGTCATGATGGCACGTAACGGCGAGGTTAGGCAAGCCAACATATAAATCTCCTGGAGTTACTACCCCAGAATTCGTTTATTCCAGTTATTTACAATTTATAACAAATAAAATGTGTAATGTAGCAGCGATGTGAGGTAAGGCCGTAGATACAAGCTGAACCACAGCTAAGCTAAATATGTACAACCCCGAATCCCAACATAACTACAACAAGTGTGTGCCAGGACTAGTGTCACAGTGTCAACGGGCGGCTACATATATACAACAACTTAAATATATATATACAAAAATATACAAGCCTCAGTCTGGAACAAAAGACTGAGCAAAATGAAACTAGAAGGCTCCAGAGGTGCTGTCAGGATGACGCCAAGAAGACAGCTCACTGTATGGAACGACACCGCGATCAATATCTATCAGCAGACGGACGACCAGACGGACCGGCCTCAAGACCTACACAACCGAGTGCAGAAAAGAAAAGAAAGTGCAGCATGAGTACATATAAACAAATATGTACCC
>ML257812.1:0-33417 GCA_005239495.1 Nicotiana undulata | reverse complement strand
TTTTGTAGGAAAACTTCCGTATCTATGATATAGTTTGCCTTCTTGGAGTCTCTTGCTCTGTTCCTTATACTGTATTCTTTAGACCAAACGACATCATTTTGTAACAATACACTCCCCATCGTGTAATGAAGGTTGCTTTCTATGCGTCTTCTTCGTCCATCCAAATCTGATGATAACCCACGAAGCAATCTACAAAGGACTAGAGTTCATGCTTGGCGCAATTTTCGATCAGAATGTGTATATTTGGCAGCGGGAAATCATCCTTGGGACTTGCTCTTTTTAGATCCCGATATTCAACACAGACTCTGACTTTTCTATCTTTCTTTGGAACCGGTACAATATTGGCCAACCAAGTTGGGTATTCGACTACCCTGAGGACCTTGGCTTTTATTTTCTTAGTAACTTCCTCCTTGATTTTCAGGCTCATGTCTGGCTTGAATTTCCTGAGTTTCTGCTTCACTGGCGGACACATTGGATCTGTAGGTAACTTGTGAGCTACTATGGATGTACTCAACCCTATCATATCGTCGTATGACCATGCAAATATATCTTCATATTCTTTCAGGAACTAAGTGTATTCTTCTTTCTCTGACGATGACAAATGGATGCTTATGCGGGTTTCCTTGACGGTTTCGGAATCTCCCAAGTTGACTATCTTGGTCTCATCTAGGTTGGACTTGGGCTTGTTCTCAAAATTCTCCACTTGTTTGACAATTTCCTCAGGTATTACATCCTCCTCTTCTATTTCTTCCGAGTCACTGTCCTTCTGTTGCGTTGTCTCGTTACATGTCACAGTCGTTGGTTCATCCACATAAGAAATAGTAATGATGTAGGGATAAAGATATGAAAGAAAATAGTAATAATAAAACATCAAGCCATTAAAATGTCAAATAAAATGATTTCAATAACTCAAATAACATTTTTTTCGGAACGGAACATTGAAAATATTATTTTAAAACAAAAATGCAAAAAAGGAAATCATTTTCAAAAGTAAACAATGCTATCAGCCTTGCTACCCCGGGACTCATCGGGCTCTTGATGGTTTAGCGGTCCAGTTCTTCAGAAATGTTCCGTTCTCCACTGCCTGAATAGTAAGGCCCTCTTCCTCCTCCTTCTCAACTATCACACAGCAATCCATATCATCGTCTTCCAAAAACAAATTCCTCAGCGCTGCCAAGGCTTCTTCTTCTGATCCATATATGATATCGGCCCGATGGAAGGTTTGATTCAAGTGCGGCACGGGTTTCTCAAGAGGGTAGTAGGGACCACGCCATGACGGCGACCAATCATCATATTCTTTCTAGGTATACGAGTATCCAAGCCCTAAAGTTGTAGCATGATGTTTCAACTGTATTGGCTTGGTAATGCCTTGTAGCTTCTTTCTGAGTCCTTTGCCGGGTTCGTACCCTGACCATGTTAGTATGCTTTCTATTTTGCTGCTCCACCATTTATCTTTCTCAATTGCATTGACGTGCTCGATGCGGTGATAGGTTTCTCCACCTAACTTCCTTTTGTTCTCTACTACCGGAACAATATGACTGGTGATAGGTTTCTCTACCATTGATAATCACTTCTTGATGGTTCCATTCAAATTTTACAGCCTGGTGCAAAGTAGACATGGCAGCTCTAGCGGCGTGTATCTAAGGTCGTCCCAATAACAGATTGTAAGAAACAGATATGTCTAGCACATGAAACTCAATATCGAACCACGTAGGACCCATATGCAAGCATAGATTGGTTTCTCTAATTGTGGCCCTTTGAGACCCGTCGAACGCCTTCACATTCATAGTCCCCACTCGTTTTTCATGCAGACCCTTGCCCAAACTCTTCATAGTTGTCAGCAGACAAATGTTGAGGTTGGACCCTACGTCTATCAAAACTCTGGAGATGAACTTATCTTCACATTGCATTGTGATGTGCAGTGCCCTGTTGTGGCTCAATCCTTCAGGTGGCAACTCGTCTTCATGTAAGGTGATCTTATAGCTTTCCAGCACTTGTACCACCATGTTGTCCATTTATCTGCTAGTAATGTTGTTGGGCACATATGCTTCGTTCAGTACCTTCATCAGAGCACTCTTGTGCGCTTCAGAATTTTGCAGTAGTGACAATATGGATATCTGGGCGGGAGTCTTATTAAGATGATCAACAACAGAATACTCCCTTGCTTGTACTTTCCTCCATAGGTCATTCAGATCAGTTTCAATGACAGGTTGTTTGTTGGAAGCTTGCTTACTGGTCTCTCCCAAATGCTCAGGTGTGTAAATTATTCCTATCTTGGTCATTCCTTGTGCAGCGTCGGAATCTTCCATATTTTCTTTCCCCTTTCTCCTAGCCTCGGCAACATAATACCAAGGTACATCGTTGGAACTGAAGGATGGTGTGGATGTCAGCGTCACAGTGAAAGGTGTGGCCACTTATACCTCAAATGGAGTGGGTATAGCTGCAGGTGGTGCCACTTCTACTTCAAAGGGAGCCGATGCGGCTACCTCGACTTCAACCGGCGGCTGTAAGTGTACCACAATGGTATTGAGCGTGACTACAGGTTTCTTAGGATCATCACCTTCTCGAATAAGCCTGATTGACCCCTCGGGATCCCACTCTTCATCAGTTTCTATTACATTGACTCCTTCACCCCTATGATCTGGGAGGGGGTTGTTGCGGACATTGGGTGTGGTTTCCTTTGCCTGTATGACCTTGGTATCAATCAGTGTTTGGATATTGTCTTTCAAAGTGCGGCATTCATCAATAGTATATCCCTTCATGCCGGAATGGTACGCACATGTCTTGTTTGGGTTGACCCATTAAGATGCATTTTCCATGACCACGACAGGAATATGGGTGACATATCCAGTAGCTTTTAATCTTTCATACAATTGGTCGATGGGTTCAGCAATAGGGGTGTATTGTCTGGGTGGTTTGCGATCAAAATTGGGCCTGGGTTTTTTATAGTTTGGACGAGTTGGAGGTGAATGATAATACGCTGGTTGGGTATTATAGGTGTGGTAGGCCGTAGCGGGTTGAGGATATCTAGGAGGTGAAGGTTGGTATCTGGGTGGAGGTGTTTGGTATACGAACGGAGATTTTGGACCTTGGGCAACCATTATTGTCCCCACTTATTTCTTCTTTGATACGCAACCTAATTGTCGTGCTTTGTTCGTGGCCTGCAGTGCCTCGAAATTTGTTACCATTCCAATTTTGATACCTTCTTCAATCCTTTCTCCGAGCTTGATGGTGTCAGAGAACTTGTGATTCTCGATGACCATTAACCTTTCGTAATATTGTGGGTCTTGAGCCCTGACAAAGAACTTGTTCAGTTGCTCTTCATCCAATGTTGGTCTGACCTTCGCTTCTTCTGACCTCCATCGAGTAGCATACTCGCGGAAAGTCTCAGTGGGCTTCTTCTTAAGATTCTAGATATAGAAGACATCTGGTGCATTTTTCGTGTTGAATTTGAACCTATCCATGAAGTCTGACGCCATGCTTACCCAATTATCCCATTTCTTGGAATTCTAACTTATGTACCAAGATAGAGCATCTCCAGTAAGGATTCTTATGAACAACTTCATGCGAATCCTTTCATCCTTTCCAACCCCTACAAGCTTATCATAGTAGGTTCTCAAATGAACATTTGGGTCACCCGTTCCATCAAACATTTTGAACTTAGGAGGTTTGTAACCCTCCGGCAGTTCCATATCTGGCTAAATGTACAAATCCTCGTAATTCAGACCTTCGATTCATTTTCCTCCTTCAACACCCTGAACTCGACTTGTGAGTTTCTTGAGCTCCTCTGCCATGTTCCGAATGAGCAGGTCTTTCTCGGAGGATTCTGGTGTATATGATATTGGTTGAGTGGAGTGGGGTAAGGTTTCCACGTATACGGGGTTGTTTTGGTAAACGTCAGGAGTTTGGGTATAATGGTGATCATTGGTTGAATTTTGGGGATCGGGATAGGCCGTGTGGTATTATGAGGAGTGTGATAAGTGGTTAGCGGATATTGAGTCAGGTGATACTGATGTTGAGGATGTGTGGGTATGGGTAAAGGATTTTGAGGAGGGGTATTATATTGGTGGGGTTCAAGAGGATTCTGCAGGCGTTGGTTAGGTGTGTTCTGAGAAGGTACCGGATTCTGGGTATTTGGATGGTTGATATCTGGGACGTTTAGTGTGAGGGAGAGGTTTGCCAAGTTACGGAGCCGCTCAAGCTCACCTTGTAGTTCAAGTATTTTCTGTTCAAATCATTTGGGGACGGAGTACTCTGACCGTCCGAAGTTTCCACATTCTCAGCATGTGTGGTGTTATCTTTCCTGACGCCACTCATATCGTCCATCTTAGCTTTCCCTTTGCCTTTCGGTACACTTGGAGGAGGATAAGGTAGAGGTACTTTGGATCTGGTATGGTAAGCTGATGGTGCCAGTATGCGTGAACCAACCTTGGGGAATGGGAATAATCAAAGATAAAGAAAAACAAAAGGTAACCAAGTTAGTGAGATTTCTAAAGAATGTTTGCATTATTTAAACACATATCGCGGGAATGTAAATTCGTGTCCTAATTTGGGAGACTCGTTGTCCCCGAGGTAGGCCTAGAGACAAGTAGATTTGGAGAATTTTAATGCCAATAACTGCCTTATTTCATTAATGTAATAACTAAGACGAATATAAAACGACACTAAATAAGATAAGTCACTAATGGCACTTGGCCTTATTACATTCGAAAAGCAAGAACAAATAAACCTAATCTACTTGGTCCCAGAAGGACCTTCTCCAGGCCTGACTCTCTTGGCTCCATCGATCAGGTTCCCCAGGTCGCGCATGTACAGCAGCAGGTATGCCCTAGCCAGATGTCCTCCTTCGCTACCCTCAGCATTCTGGCAGTCTACGACTCTTTTCCTCATCTTCCCTTCCAACTCCATCAGACCCTGCTCCAAATATTCCAGCCTTTCATTCGACCTAGGCGCCATTTCCCTCCATTCATTGATCAGTTCCATATCAGTCTTGTGTTGTTCCAAGTGCTCGGACTCGTGAACTCTTTTGCGCAGTCTGTTATATTTCACATGTGCTTTAGCAACTTCATCTATGACTATGTTTCCTTGACCGACCCCCGGCTCAACTATTCGCGCTATGCTATCTTCCAACCATGATAGGTAAAAGTGCACATGCCAAACGTGATATCGGTCTGTCTCGATGGTGTCAATAATCTTCAGGTGCCACATATGTTGAGCTTCACATTTGTATAGGATGTCATCATCTAGAAAATCCGCCCTGTAGTGACTTATTTTGGAGACTCGCAGTATGACTTGCTTTCTACCATCTTGTCTCATGACCCTGATAGGAACATAGGGGTGTATTCCCGTTAACCCTATCAACACCAATTGCAGAACATACCTATATTTGATGATGAACTCACGAGTGGGGAACCATTCGAACATCCATTGAACCTGGTCCTCAATCAAATTGTCGAAAAACTGTACCCATTCTATAGCATTCTCCGGTTGAGAAAACCTGTCTGGGATAAAGTTCATTCTCTTGGGGTGATGAAAAGTTATGTGATCGTTCCACGACCTTCGTGGAAATTCTTGGCGGTATTGACCTCTCTGGAGATGTTCTAGCAACCAAATCTGTAGTAGCATATTACAACCCTCGAAGTGTTTGAACCCTTTCTGGTAGCGATCCAAGGCCCGATATATGTTTGCTATAATCATAGGGACAATAGTATATGTTTGACCCTTGATTCCTTCCATTAGGGATTTGGTTACCATGGCCAGTTTGGTGTGAATTCTGTCCATTTTTCTCGGAAACACTATCATACCCAAGAAGCAGACGGTAAACACGAAAAACCCTGCGATGAATCCAACCCAAGGAAGTGATGGAGAACTCTTCATGAAAGATACGATAAGATTTGTTGTGACCGTATCGTTCATACAGGAAGTTGAAAGGTATGTAGGACTTCTTCAGACACACTAAATCATCATTCTTTCTCAAACCCATCATTTTCAAAAACCCTTTGGGAGTGCGATTTTCCGGCACCAATAAATCGGGACTTTCCCAAGGTAGTACAGCGAATCCCCCTATTTCCCCCCAAAGAGGGGTCATTTCTATGTTGCCAAAACGAAACACGGCCCTTTCTTCGTCCCAGAACATAGTGGCAGCTTCGAGCAACATGTTGTTTGGTTGGATATCTAATAAGGAAGGTAGGTTTCCCAAGACCTTTTTCACATGTTTTTTGTCGCTTAATGGAAGGTCTTCCCACCAATATAGCAACAATGGTGGTATGTTACGGACCCATGCCGAACTTGGGGACTTCATGCCTCATTTTATGCAAAACAAATAAGGTTAGACCCTTTCCCCCTCCATATTCGACTATTTATACATTAATGATTAGCATATTGGCACTTATTTCTCCAAATTAATGCACAAATCGTGGTTGCGTCCGTTGAGATTATGGAAAACCCAGTGGACTTTGGACAAGGATTTTCTTAAAGGGTTATTATGTGGACAACATATTAACCCAGGCTAGGTTTGACCATGATGCATGTACAGTTATAATCAGAGTAAGGTTTCTATAGAGGTCTAGATCGGTACCCTCAAGAGGACAACTTGAGGGGGAAAGGTACGGAACCGTCGACTGCACCACTTTTTAACGCAAATAAGCCTTTCCGAATTCAAAAGGGTGATATAAAGGAAGAGCGCAAACACTCATCAAGTTTTGCTATGGTATTAATTTCGCACGAGTGGAATATGATGTTGAGCATGTTTTATGCAAACAGAAAATAACACATTGTCAAGTATTTGCACGATTAAAAAAATGATAAATGCGGTATTTAATAATTGTAAGGCATTAAGAAAAGAAAACAAAGAGACAAGTTAGTTTCCATAGTAAAGAGTAATAAAACAGGAAAGCGAAATTGTAAATGACTAAATCAAGCAAATAAATTCACATAGAGTGGGAAAGGGAAGGGATATGCAAGTATTTGCATGATAATAAAGACATGCTTAGAGACTAATTCACAAAGTCAAGTTCATTATGGTAAGAACCTAAAAATATCCCCAGCAGAGTCGCCATGCTGTCACGCTACCTTTTTCTCGCGAAATCGGGTTTCGATTTTTTGGGACAACTCCTTTTTTGGGATGGGTAAGGAATTGGAAGAGTCGCCACCTAGTGGATTAAGGTGCGTTAGGGCACCTAGAGAGATTAAATCATGTAACCAGTTTACATCACCAGAGATTGGGTAAGGTCTCAAACTACCTTTAGGGGAAGGTGTTAGGCACCTTTCGAGGTCCACAATGGTGGGTCCCGACTGAACTGAAATTAAGCGAATTAGTCTAAAAAGGGAAGAAAAACAATTTGGACAAATACAATATTCAATTTATTTTAAACAGGAGTATGGGGGGTCCTAAGTTTTTTAGCCTATAGGACCATACCATGCAATACTTTGCAACTCCCTCAAGTCGGGGTGTTACTCATAGCATTAGCGCACAGACTATATCATCTCCTTACTACCCAATTACTATCTTTAAGTTGTTACTTAAACGTTCTAGTAATTTCTAGCTCGTTCCTTATGTGTGCACTACCCCTCCTTTACCTATGGCCCTGGAGGTATTAAGACCTTTATTTGGGATAGTTCTAGACTAACCTATGTTACTTAAAAAATGTGAAATCTAGGCGACAAACAAAAATAAATAGGACTTTCAGATAAAGAACAAGTATGGGCTCACATTGACCTCCACACATAGACAACAAAAGCGCGCAATTGAATCAACAAACTTTATTAACTTTAGAATCCTATAGGCAGGATATCTATGTGAGAAAAACAGAGTGCAGAGACAGTTTTATTACGGCGAGCATTAAAACCTATTTGTTTGCCTACTGATTTTATTCAGCATGAATCTGGGCACTTGAGGCAGTAATATGTCACGATTATAAACCTAGAATCATTATTAAGTCCTACAGATATATTGCCTAAATGATTTACAGCATTGAATAAATTCATAATCGACCAACAGTATCCTATAGGCATGATTTCTACGAGCTTGTTAGTTACAGACCTATAGACATGGTTTCTAGGTGTAGCACTGATTTTAACTTATAAAGATAGTTTTTTATTTCCTTTTTCGATCCTATAGGCATGTTTTTCTAATTGCTGAATTTATTTAAACCTTATAGGCATGATTTCTAAATTTGAAATTGATTTTAGTCCTATAGGCATGATATATATTGTTGGATTGCTTTAATCCTATAGGCATGATTTCTAGGTTTGAATGGATTTGGATCCTATAGACATGATATCTATTAACTGTGTATGGGCAGGAATTAAACAGATTTCCAGGAAGGACAGTTAACTCAAACAACAAGGTCCTATAGGCATGCTTGCTAATGCACATTTGTTGGAAACATGAAAGTCCTATGAACAAGATTTTGAATATACAGAATTAAACGAAAGTCCAATAATCTGGATTTCTTGTATGCAAATGTAAAATACAGAATCAAAATGATCATGAAAGTCCTATAGACAGGATTTCTAAACACAGTATAGAACTCACACAGTTTNTTTAAAAAAAGGTTGTAAAACCCCCCCCCCCCCCCTCCCCCTCCAACTGTACTAAATATCCCCAAATCTGTTATTACATAGTTATTATAGACTAGTATAGACAAATTAATTATATAATAGCAATTAGACAACTATAGGGAGCCTTCATATTCCCAAATAACCTGGGAAACAAGTCGTCCAGCATAACAACAACATAGTGATTCCTCCACGGTGGATTAGGGTTTGGGAAGGGAAAAGGGAGAGACGAGAGGATTCAATGACGGTGGGTAGGGTGGATAATGATTTAGGGTTGTGGGCTTTTAGTAATTAAAAGGGGCGGGTGATTAGGAGTCGTTGATCTTCTGAGATCAACGGCCAGGATTAGATCTCTATGGTCGGGCGGGTTAATTGGACGGGTATGGATAATAGGTTAGGACGGGTATGGGGTATTGGACTGGTTAATGGGTTAGGTTGTATTAGGCTAGGGTAATGGGTAGGCTAGGTCCGAAATTAATTAGGAAAGGGGCTAGATTTTAAATACCTAATTAAACTCGTAAAATAATTTATAAAAATAATTAATAAATAATAAAAATGTCATTTGTGTATGAAAAATGATTTAAGATAATTACTTAACATTATAAAAATATAAAAGGCCATTTTTCTATATAAATTATGAAATTATGAATATATGTGGCTATTATTGCGAAATATTGCAATTAAAGCCTAAAGATGCAAATATAATTATACATAAAATGTTTAAAGCTTAATATAAATATAAATGATAAAAATTAAGTAATAAATCATTATAAAATTATTTGTGATGTAATTAATAATTGTTTAGATAATAAAAATGTCGGGATAAATTGATTAAAAGCCTTTTAGAATTATGAAAAAATACTAGTTGATGCTCATGCATNATATATATATATATATATATATATATATATATATATAATATATTGGAAAAATTGGGTATCAACATACGTTTCCACTTTATTATCGTTGTCCTCGATCCTTTTCTCCCCCCACTCGATCCTCTTTGTGAGTTATTCAACATTCTCATGATTGTGGGTTCGGTCCCTGACCCATTGTTGCTCGACCATTCCGGGACCGGTTCAGAACAATGAGTAGTTTCTATTCCCACTACACTCAGAGTCTTTTGCTGGCTTTGCAACTGAGCGATGGCAATCTATTGTGCTGGAAACATTTCGAAAATCACTTGGAGACTAACTTCCCCATCTTCTCGACCCTGTGTTCTTTGGCCACCGGGTTGAACATCTCTGCGCACCCTTCCTCCGATGTCAGTGCCCAAATCGACGTTTATAGAAATGTGTGAACCAACGTCGACTGGGTTGGGAGCTGGTGCCACCCTAGGGTTGAGCGGTGGCACACCGCCCCTTGAAGCTGTTGCATTTTTATTTTCCCCGTGGAATCCGAGGTCGTCATTACCATGCATAGGTGCATTCGCTGAGTTTGACATGCTTTATCCTGAAATCAAAGAATCTTTGACAAGAAAAATTGTGAAGAATAACGTGTGTTATCAGAAAATTAGCACTGAAACAATCGCTATTAGCTTTAGCCTTACAGTGGGCGCCAAACTGTTTACCTCAAAAATACGAGTAACAATTAAATTTGATTTGTGGTTTTAAAGATACGTGATCTAGTCCAATACTAATTAATAAAAAAGTAATATAAAGTTTAAATGAGTAGAACTGATAAACCAAACCGGTGTTGCTTGAACGATATGGACCTCAAGCTCGATGCTCTTGATGACCTCGAGGTGGGTTAGAAGCTGATAAAGCAAGAACAATAAAGTAAGAGTTATAAAGCTAAAGAACAATTCTGAAGAACAATGAGCGAGAAAAGTAAGATAGTATATTCTTTTGCCAATGATAAGATGATCTTTACAGATGATTTGTCACGATCCAAATTCTCAACCTTAGGGATCGTGATGGCGCCTAACACCACACTTGCTAGGCAAGCCAATGTTAGAGTCCGATTAGCTATTTTCTTTTGATTATCCATTTAAACATAATAAAATAAATTTAAAGTAAACTTAATCTAATGGTTTCCAATGAATCACTCCAAATATAAATAAATAAATAAATAAATAAAACGAACCACGAACTAAGTATATAACTAACTCTAAGACTATCCAGGGTCTGGTGTCACAATTCACGAACTTCTAAGATTACTACAAATAATGGGCTGAAAGAAATAATATAATTGTTTTGAGAAAAATATAAAACAGTCTCTACAAACTAAGAGAAGACTCTCGGGATCTACGAACGCCGGCAGATATACCTCGTGTCTCCAGAAAATAGATAGTTGCTCTAAAAATATCTACTGTTGGCCGGTACCTGGATTTGTGCAAAAGAGAACAGAGTGTAGTATTAGTACAACCGACCCCATGTATTGAGTAAGTGTCGAGCCTAACCTTGACGAAGTAGTGACAAGGCTACGGCGGGGCATTAACAACATATAACCTGTGACAATAATATATACAATAACGCAATAAAATAATTCTACACGAGCAAGAAAAATATAACTGAGACAATCATTATAAAGCAAGAAGGAAATCCAAACAAATAATTAAGTACTACAACAGCAATGAAATAACTCAACCGCCTTTTCCAGGCCTCAACTATAACAAACTCTCAAATAATTTTCAAGTTTCCAAACTTTAACTTTAAATAAAAGTAGTGCCAAAATACGAAAAATAGTAATATAAAATGATAGTTTTCAAATCTTTGTTTTTCTTTAAAAATCATTAAAAATATAATTATCCTCCCTTATTGCTCCTTGTTGCAGCGTGCAACCCGATCCCACCAGACATATCATATCAATTTATTCACCAGTATCACGATCAATTTATTCACCCGTATCACAATCAATTATCCACCCTTATCACAGCCCCCTTATCACCACCTTTCAAGTCAAAGCCTTTCACAATATTAATGTCTCGAAAATTGTAAACAGAACAAGTTTCACTTTAAATAACAGTAAAAGCAGAATATGAAATAATTATAATAAAACAATGAGTGTTCCAGCCTTTATTTTATAAACAGTAAAATATGCACATTATCCCTTATCATTTTCTTGTTGCGGCGTGCAACCCGATCCCACCTATTCACAATATCACAATCAATTATCCACCCTTATCGCAGCAAATTTTGTTTCAACAAATTTCAAAAAAAAAACAGTATAGCTCGTAAGCTTCAACCAATATCATTTTATAATAAAACCAACCAGAATATATGTAAAATACCGTAACGCTGCCAACCCAACACAATCTTTATGTACTATGATGGAATCAAGAGAAACATCCAACACTTTTAACACACTTGCCACAACAATTGGCAACAATCAATTGAAACCAAACAGCCACGTAAACCTCAACAATCATAAACCAGTTAAAATGCATTCCTCATCACTTCCTCAATATTATCAAAAATGGAACCAATAGGAACATATATATATATATATATATATATATATATATATATATATATATATATATATATATAATTCGTAAAAACAATGCCAAACCACTTGAGTCTTGCCACTCCTCACCTTATGGTGGTCATCATGAAGGGGCAAGGACCGCCTCCAAAGTGCTAAGCTGTGGTTTCTTTTGTCCTACCTACAAGTATGCTAGTGACTTGGTCAAGCGATGTGATGAATGCCAACGAATGGGCGGAATATCCAAGAGAGATGAGATGCCTCTCACTACAATCCTAGAGGTGGATATTTTTTATGTATGGGGTATTGACTTTATGGGTCCATTTGTGAGCTCTTGTGGAAACACTTACATACTCGTGGCGGTGGACTACGTTTCAAAATGGGTTGAGGCCGTGGCGTTTCCCAATAATGAGGCCCCGAGTGTGGTTGGTTTTCTGAAGAAGCATATTTTCACAAGATTTGGGACACCCCGTGCCATCATCAGTGACGGGGGGTCTCACTTTTGCAATAGGGCCTATCGAAGTATGGAGTCAATTATAAGGTGTATACTCCGTACCATCCTCAAGCAAGTGGTCAGGTGGAAGTGTCAAATCGTGAAATCAAGAATATATTGGCCAAGACAGTGAATGCTAACCGGACTGATTGGTCCCGGAAGCTTGATGATGCTCTTTGGGCTTACCGGACCTCTTTCAAGACCCCAATCGGTATGTCACCTTACCGGTTGGTGTATGGAAAGGCTTGTCATCTTCCGGTGGAGTTGGAGCACAAGGCACCTTGGGCTTTGAAGAAGTTGAATTTGGATTGGGACACAACTGCTAATCTCAGAGTTGATCACTTGAATGAGCTAGATGAGTTCAGATTTCATGCATACACTAGCTCCTCCTTGTACAAAGACAAAATGAAGTACCTCCATGATAAGTATACCAAAGAACGGGAATTCAAGGTGGGGGACTTGGTGCTCCTTTTCAATTCTAGACTCCATCTCTTTCCAGGCAAACTCAAGTCAAAGTGGAGTGGCCCGTTTGAAGTTGTATTGGTTACACCCTTTGCTGCTCTCGATCTCATGAACAAAAACGGGGAGATTTTTTGAGTGAATGGGCACCGGTAAAAACATTACCTTGGGAAATTTGAATATAGACACGTGGTGGCTTTGATGAATCTCAATTGAACATGGTAACATGCGTCGTGCCGCGACGTTAAATCAGGCGCTTCTTGGAGGCAACCATGTGTCTTTTTTTTCTTTTCTTGGTAGTATAGGATTTATTTTTGGACTAACTGGTTGTGGGATGTTGTAGGATTATTTTGATGCAGGGCTCAAGGCTAAGTTGTAAATAACAGCTCTCTGAAGTTTGCAATGCGGACCGCGATCAATTTTGTGCGGTCCGCGGAGATATCTCACCAGAAAAACAACTCTTTGAAGTTTGCACTGCGGACCGCGCTACATTTTGTGCGGTCCGCAAAGTTATCTCACAAGAAATCGCTTCTCTGAAGTTGCCACCGCGGCAGCGGTACCATTTTATGCGGTCTGCGGTGGTCCACTGCGGTCGCGGTCTATTTGTGCGGACCACAGTGGACAATTGCCCAAATGCTCAGAAGTTTAAAGGACCGCGGTCATTTTATGTGGTCCACGGTGGGGTAGGTAGTCTGGGTCCCAGGTCTAATTCTATAAATAGGGCCTGAGGGCCTCATTTTACACTTTTCGCTCTTTGCCCTCTCTACAGTAAAAACATCCACTGGTCATCATCCCTACTAGCTTGAATTGATTCATCTAATTCATCTCATCTTCATTCCACATCTAGTAAGTTAATTTTTTCTTCATAACTTCTTAATTTTATTATTTTCTTGTTTACTTAGTAGATTTTCTCCTTCTTTTTCTTCTTTAATCCATTAATCATGTGTAGGGTTTGTTCATAATGCTTAATTTAGACCCATTGTAGTTAATTACACTGATTAAACACCTAGGGTATCAACAACATGTGCACTTGAACTTGAATTAAAAATTAAAAATTGAAACCCTAGGTTGGGAATTAGTGCGGTCTGCGGTGCTTTTATGCGGGCCGCGGTGCTTTCAGATCATAAGTCACAGTTGTGGACCGCGGACCGCGGTGCTTTTTTGTGTGGTCCACGGTGCTTTTATGCGGACCGCAATTGTTTTTATGCGGTCCACGGTGACCATCTGCTGAGAGGTGGGTAGCCTGAACCCTACCTCAACGCGGACCGCGGTTCTTTTATTGCGGTCTGCGGTGCCTTAGTGAGGACCGTGATCATTTTTGTGCGGCCTTCGGCGCTCATCTTCAGAGAAGTGGGTAGTCTGAACCCCACTTCAACGCGGACCGCGCTTCTTTTTGTGCGGTCCGCAGTGCCTTAGTGCGGACCGCGGTCGTTTTTATGTGGTCCGCGGTGATCATTTTCAGAGAGGTGGCTTGTCTAATCCCCACCTCAACGCGGACCGCGGTGATCATTTTCAGAGAGGTGGGTAGTCTGAACCCCACCTCAATGCGGACCGCGGTCCTTTTTGTGCGGTCCGCGGTCTGTAACTTCTGCAACCCCAATTCTCATTACCTGCTACATGTGTGTTCTCTAATCTATGCACTGCTGGGATACTAACAAGCTTTAAATGAATTCGACTTGCAGATTATGGTCCAATCAAGAGGTGGTGGTCGAAAACCAAGCGGAATGGGAGAGTCTTCCCGGGGGAAAAGCAAGGGAATGATCAAACTAACTCCCCAAGTCCGGCAAACAATAAAAGAAACTAGAAAAACAATCCAGGACATGGATAGAGCTGCTTCCCAATCGGGAAGTGAGTATGCATCCTCCGGAGAGGGATCTGAGTCAGAGTCGGTACCAGAGTTTGTCCTTGACTTCCCGGAGAGGTTCAGATTGACAAATGAACCTTATGACTCCCCTCCTGCCCAAGAAGCAACACACTCTGAGTCGTCTGAAGGCTCAGTTGCAGGGAGTGATCATGAATACTCCACCTCACCTACAACATCTCTATCAGGTGAACACTCCGAAGAAGAAGAGGCTGGGGATGAGACCCAAACAGGGGGTGAACCCCATGTAGGGGGGGTTGAAAGAACAAGAAACTCGGAAGTATGGCAAAATCGGTTTGTGAGTGAACCAGCCTTTCATAAATTTCGGGAATGGTGGCCTGAGAGGAAATTTATCCTGGAGCGTAAATTCATCACAAGGGACCTTTTGCCGAATAACCCCAATGTGCGGAGAAAGTTCAGGGAGAGAAAAGGCTGGGACTATTTCACTTGCCAGCTGTAGAAAGCAAATAAGCACCTAGTCAAGTAGTTCTACACTAATTTGGCTTATCTGAAAACGGACTCCAAGGCGACTAAGGTGCGGAATCTGACTGTGCCTTTTGATGGGAATGCAATAAATGGTTACCTTGACTTCGATATGAGGATGAGACGGAGTACTTGGAGAAATTGAATGCGGGGGATGAGGCCCGTCCATGGCTAGTGGACAACTTGGCAATCCCAGGTGAAACCCCAGACTGGTTGCAAGCAGGGAAAGTGATTCTGAGGAGAACATTAAATTTTGAGGCCAAAGGTTGGGAGACGTTCGTGTGTAGCAGGCTCGACCCCACCTTCCATGAAAATTCTCTTCCTCTCAGGCGGGCTGTGCTGATTACTTCTATCATGGCAGGGATTCCGATCAATGTCGGGAATGTGATGTCAAGGGTTATCAACCGGGTGGTGAATGAAGGTGATAGAGCCTATCCCTTACCTAATTTATTGACCATGTACTTTGAAGATCAAAAAGTTGAAAAGAGGAAGTTTGATGTAAAGTTTAAGCCAAAGGCTCCGTTCTACTGGTACAGCCTTCAGGGTGATGACAACCCCAAAAGCAAGAATTTCAAAGGAAAAGCCACTACTTCCACTGGCCAGTCTGAAGAGCCAGTGGTTGTAGTGGCATCTTCTCACCCTACCTCAGCCACCCCAGACATTGTTGGCCCCTCCACTTCAGCAGCCCCAGGCATTCCTTTATCGCGGGCATACCCTCTGACTGCCCACCGTCTGAGCCAGACCCTATCTAGTATCAACAATTGGATGCAGGAAACTACTTCTAAGCTGTTTGTCCTTTCCACGATGGTGGTAGCCCAAGTTGCACCCCCTCCGCCACAGGTCCCACAGTCCGTAGAGGACACTCTCAAGGAACCTCTGGCCAACCAGAAGAAAATCCGTAATAACCAAAAGTTGATTCTGGACGCTGTTGGCACTCATGGAAAGGCACTGAAAGATCTCGTCAAGGAGAAAAGGAAGTTGAGGAAGACCCGTCCCTCCAGGGAGTCAATGAAGAAATTAAGGGAGGATGTAGACAAGCTGAAAGAGGATCACTTGCCATTGGACTTGCTGCTGCATGACCCTGCTGCCCAGCCTGAGCTAGAGCCGGAGATAGAGAGGCCAGCAAAGAGGAAGAGAGTGCTTCCCCGTACTGAGGGCATTGTGATAGAGTTGGCGGACCCGCAGGGAGGCACCTCGAGTCAGACACAGCTACTAGTACAGGCCCAGGTTACAGAGGAGATCCAGGTCCCGATGGAGACACAAGGTTCTGAGGACCAGTCACAGGTTCCCATGCATTCCACAGATCCCGGGACCCATACTCAGGATCCCATGCAAACGGAGGGCCTATAGGGAGTTTCTCTTGACTCTTTCTTCTTACTTTTGAGCTAATTTTGTTAGTTAGCATTGAGGACAATGCTAGCTCTCATTTGAGGGGGTAGCCCTATTTTGGATTTTGGATTTGGATGACTGTATATATTATATACTACTTTTATTATGCTTTCTTTTTAATTTTGGTATGTACATAACTTTACTATTCTAGCCACTTTTTGTATTTTTGCACTTTTGGTCTTTATATAATGTTACTTTCTAATGTATATATTCATACCCCCTTATGTATATTCGATTAATTCCCCTATTGTATATATTCATTCTACTTTACGCATTTTTCCTTTTTATATCTTCTTATTTTATTTTCGTAGCTTCTTGTTTTGAATTTTTCGCGTGCAATAAGACTTTGGTTTTATTAACGCCACGGTTCTTTCCAAAGGTGGAATTTTGTGTGAACCGGGTGGCTCTTCCCGAGGACGGATGGTGTGACAACCTTCTTAAGGGTTTGAGTCTGTTTTCTTTTTGCTTTTTTGTGTAAATAGTAGTTGGTAAGGAATGGTACCTCAAGCAAAGCTTCACTTGGGCCTAACACATTTGCCTTTGATCTTATGGTAAAAAATAAATCGTTGTGTTTAAGATGGTGAAAGTCGTGATCTTGAGACTCTTGTGTTGGCCGATAATCATCAAGTGGTTTTTCGGAACCATTGTGTTTCTCAAATCATAGCTAATCGTTGTGGGACCCCGACTTTGTTTCTTTAGCAATCCCATAGCTTGAGTAGTGAGAAGTTGAATTGAAGTCCAAGTCCCGTGTCATTAGGCTAGAACTTACCCTGAATGTTTGTCTAGGCGAAATCCTAAGTGTAGTCTGACTTGAGATGTGATTATAGGCTCTCCTTGATCCGAATGATAACTTGAACATTTCCATAGCCTACCAATGACAATTTTCCTAGTCAACCCTTTTGAGCCTTAGACCTTTTTCTTTCACAAACCATGATACAAGCCTTCACCCGTTCTGGCCCTCTCTTGGCACCCCTTCTTTCCTAAGCACAAGGCAAAAACGTAAGTTTGGGGAGAGACGAGAAATGCAAAAAAGTGAAAAAGAAGGTACAAAAGGAAGAAAAAGGAAAGGCAATGAAAAAGAAAGAAAAGAAAAGCAAAAAGTCAAAAAGAATGAGCAAGTCAGAAGAAATAAAAAGGGAATCAATGAAAAAGAAAGAAATTAAAGGTGTGGAACGCTTAGAAAGGAGAAAAATGATTGATTGAACAAAAAGTGTTGACAGCGTGTCTCTCTAACCCTTCAGAAAGAGCTTAATGACTCAAGAAGTCAAGATAATGTGCGCGAAAAGTGAAACAAATGAAGTGCTTAAGGGAAGATAGAACTCACCTTGACCAAATATTTCCTACCTTAAAACCAAACGCCTTCATCATGTATCCACAAAAGTCCTATATGATCTTGAGTTGAATGAAGCTTACATTAGTGGTGACTCACATAAGGGGCAAGCCTATGGTACTTCAAGCCGGACTTGAGTCTTTTCCTTGAGAGAGATGAGTGAACTCCCATTATCCTCGTTCTGAGTGTTACAATCTTTAAGTGAGAATTTCTTAGGGAGAGTTGAGGAGTATGAGTTTGGGTTCCACAATTACCAAAGTAGTAGTAAGAGTTTCGTTTATGAGTCGAGAGACCTCTTGATGCTCTTGTGTCGCACTGAAATCCATCGTTTTAAAAAGTCAAATGTCGTTAATGATTCACTTGCATTGAGGGCAATTGTTAGTCCCAATTGATGCTAGAAGAGGTTACCTTAGGACAACTGAATTTTCTTGGATTTACTCAAAAAGGGGTAGGTCTTAGTTTGTTTGCTTGAGGACAAGCAAACACTTAAGTTTGGGGGAGTTGATAACTGGAGATTTTACCTTATTTTACACTCTTTCTTGCTTATGTTTTGGATAAAAGTGTTTGCAAAATAGTCCCAATGGCTTACTAGTTGTGTTTGTTGTAGGATTTAGTCAAAAAGGGTGACAACTAGTCAAAAACATGCTCAAAAAGGATTGAAACTTGCACAAGTACCAAGAACAAGCACAAGCCAAGTTCAACTTACCAGTGCGGACCGCGGTCCATTTTATGCGGTTCGCACTGAAGAGATTCAGAGAGGTGTTTTTAAAGGCCAAACCAACGCGGACCGCGGTCCAGTATATGCGGTCTGCGGTGGAGAGATTCAGAGAAGCAGTTTTCAAGGACAAAACCAATGCGGACCGCGGTCCATTTTACGCGGTCCGCACTGAGGAGATTCAGAGACCCCATGCCTTGAAGGTCAGGAGACCACCGCGGACCGCTGCCCATTTTGTGCGGTCCGCATTGAAGCCACTGCAGCCGCGGTCCATTTTGTGCGGTCCGCGGTGACCCTGCAGGGGTATTTTTGTCCAAAATATTTGGCCAATTATAAATAGTTTCTTTTCTTATTTTTAGGTCAAGCTTTGTACTGAGATATAGGGAGCTCGTGAACGACTTTTATTCAACTTTTTGAGTACTTTTAGAAAGATTTCAACATTGAATCTTTCAATTTTAGTTTATAATTCAATTATATGGGTTTTGCTTCATCTATTTTTCTGATTTCATCAGTTATTATGAGTAGCATTAACTAGGGTTGTGGATGAGCCCTAGTGTGGGTGTTTAATGGGTCCTTTAAATTAAGGCTTAAATGTGTATGGGTGTTTGGTATTTGGGCTGATTTGTGGTTTCCATGTTAAAATTGGTGGTTGCAAACATTAATTGGTGTTTATTTGACTTGGGTTCTTCTTGAAAAAGAGAACTTGAGTCTAGAAAATCAACCCAACAAGGAATTGGGACGAATCAAGAGATTGATAGTCCCAATTAACGGGTTAAACCTAGAGATAGAAAAACCCTACTTTAGCCAATATTGCTTGCATAATTTGGACACCCAATTGACCTTGAGAGAGGCAATTAGGGCAAAGCCACTCAAACTACCGAGAGGTATAGAGTGGTTATTTCCGTGCATTGGTTATGCCATGTCCCCGTTGTTAACATCTTTGCCTTAGGTATTGGATCCTGTTAAATATTTGCCTAGGGGAAAGACATAATCCTAGTGCCTTTTATCCATTAAGAAAACAACCAAAAAGACATTAGTTAGTTGATTAGAAAATTACCAATAGCACAAATCGTAGTATAATTATCAAATCAAAAAGTATGAAAAGTGAAATTAAGAGCACGAAATACTACTAGATTACCTAGAAACTCAACTCCCACAATCTTAAATCCCTACGGATTCGATCCCGATCTTTCAGTAATAGCTGCTCCGACCCTCATCTTGCTACTTTGTAGTAGTGTAGGTGAGAGCCGATCACTTTTTGATATAGAAAAGCAAGAATTTCAACGGAAAATCCACTGCTTCTACTGGCCAATATGAAGAGCCAGTGGTTGTAGTGGCATATTCTCACCCTGCCTCAGCTGCCCCAGACATTTCTGGCCCCTCCACTTCAGCAGCCCCAGGCATTCCTTCATCACGGGCATACCCTCTGACTGCCCACCGTCTGAGCCAGACCCTATCCAGTATCAACAACTGGATGCAGGCAGCTACTTCTAAGTTGTTTGTCCTTTCCACGACGGTGGAACCCCAAGCTACACCCCCTCCGCCACAGGTCCCACAGTTCGTGGAGAACACTCTCAAGGAACTTCTGGCCAACCAGTAGAAAATCCTTAATAACCAAAAGTTGATTTTGGACGTTGTTGGCACTCATGGAAAGGCACTGAAAGATCTCGCCAAGGAGACAAAGAAGTTGAGGAAGACTCGTTCCTCCAGGGAGTCATTGAAGAAGTTAAGGGAAAATGTAGACAAGCTGAAAGAGGATCACTTGCCATTGGACTTGCTGTTGCATGACCTTGCTGCCCAGCCTGAGCTAGAGCAGAAGATAGAGAGGCCAACAAAGAGGAAGAGAGTGCTTCCCCGTACTGAGGGCATTGTGATAGAGTTGGCGGACCTGCAGGGTGGCACCTCGAGTCAGCCACATCTACAAGTACAGGACTAGGTTACAAAGGAGATCCAGGTCCCGATGGAGACACAGGGTTCTGAGGACCAGTCACAGGTTCCCATGCAGTCCACAGATCCCGGGACCCATACTCAGGATCCCATGCAGACGGAGGGCCTATAGGGAGTTTATCTTGACTCTTTCTTCTTACTTTTGAGCTTATTTTGTTAGTTAGCATTGAGGACAATGCTAGCTCTCATTTGAGGGGGTAGCCCTATGTTGGATTTTGGATTTGGATGACTGTATATATTATATACTACTTTTATAATGCTTTCTTTTTAATTTTGGTATGTACATAACTTTACTATTCTAGCCACTTTTTGTATTTTTGCACTTTTGGTCTGTATATAAAGTTACTTTCTAATGTATATATTTATTCCCCCTTATGTATATTCGATTAATTCCCCTATTGTATATATTCATTCTACTTTACGCATTTTACTTTCCGCATTTTTCCTTTTTATATCTTCTTATTTTATTTTCGTAGCTTCTTGTTTTGAATTTTTCGCGTGCAATAAGTCTTTGGTTTTCTTAACGCCACGGTTCTTTCCAAAGGTGGAATTTGTGTGAACCGGGTGGCTCTTCCCGAGGATGGATGGTGTTACAACCTTCTTAAGGGTTTGAGTCTGTTTTCTTTTTGCTTTTTTGTGTAAATAGTAGTTGGTAAGGAATGGTACCTCAAGCAAAGCTTCACTTGGGCCTAACACATTTGCCTTTGATCTTATGGTCAAAAACAAATCGTTGTGTTTAGGATGGTAAAAAGTCGTGATCTTGAGACTCTTGTGTTGGCCGATAATCATCAAGTAGTTTTTCGGGGCCATTGTGTTGCTCAAATCATAGTTAAGGTCGTTGTGGGCCCCCGACTCTGTTTCTTTAGCAATCCCATATCTTGAGTGGTGAGAATTAAATTGCAAGTCCAAGTCTCGTGCCATTAGTCTAGAACTTGCCCTGAATGTTTGTCTAGGCGAAATCCTAAGTGTAGTCTGACTTGAGATGTGATTATAAGCTCTCCTTGATCCGAGTGATGACTTGAACATTTCCATAGCCTACCAATAACAATTTCCCTAGTCAACCCTTTTGATCCTTAGACATGTTTCTTTCACAAACCATGATACAAACCTTCACCGGTTCTGACCCTCTCTTGGCACCCCTTCTTTCCTAATCACAAGGCAAAAAAGTAAGTTTAGGGGAGAGACGAGAAATGCAACAAAGTAAAAAAGAAGGTACAAAAGGAAGAAAAAGGAAAGGCAATGAAAAAGAAAGAAAAGAAAAGCAAAAAGTCAAAAAGAATGAGCAAGTTAGAAGAAATTAAAAGGGAATCAATGAAAAAGAAAGAAATTAAAGGTTTGAAATGCTTAGAAAGGAGAAAAATAATTGAATTGAACAAAAGTGTTGACAGTGTGTCTCTCTAACCCTTCAGAAAGAGCTTAATGACTCAAGAAGTCAGGATAATGTGCGCAAGAAGTGAAACAAATGAAGTGCTTAAGGGAAGATAGAACTCACCTTGACCAAATATTTCCTACCTTAAAATCAAAAGCCTTCATCATGTATCCACAAAAGTCCTATAGTGGTGACTCGCATAAGGGGCAAGCATATGGTACTTCGATTCGAACTTGAGTCTTTTCCTTGAGAGAGATGAGTGAACTCCCATTATCCTCGTTCTGAGTGTTACAATCTTAAAGTGAGGTTTGCTTAGGGAGAGTTGAGGAGTATGAGTTTGGGTTCGTTGATGAGTCGAGTCAACTCTTGATGCTCTTGTGTCGCACAGAAATCCATGGTTTTAAAAGGTCAAATGTTGTTAATGATTCATTTACATTGAGGGCAATTATTAGTCCCAATTGATGCTAGAAGAGGTTACCTTAGGACAGCTGAATTTTCTTGGATTTACTCAAAAAGGGGTGGGGCTTAGTTTGTTTGCTTGAGGACAAGCAAAAGCTTAAGTTTGGGGGAGTTGATAACTAGAGATTTTTCCTTATTTTACACTCTTTCTTGCTTAAGTTTTGGATAAAAGTGTATGCAAAATAGTCCCAAAGGCTTACTTGTTGTGCTTGTTGCAGGATTTAGTCAAAAAAGGTGACAACTAGTCAAAAACATGCTCAAAAAGAAGTGAAACTTGCACAAGTACCAAGAACAAGCACAAGCCAAGTTCAACTGACCAGTGCGGACCGCGGTCCATTTTATGCGGTCCGCACTGAAGAGATTCAAAGAGGTGTTTCTGAAGGCCAAATCAACATGGACCGCGGTCCACTTTATGCGGTCCGGGGTGGAGAGATTCAGAGAAGCAGTTTTCAAGGGCAAGACCAACGCGGACCGCGGTCCATTTTACGCGGTCCGCACTGAGGAGATTCAGAGACCCCATGCCTTGAAGGTCAGGAGACCACTGCGGACCACTGTCCATTTTGCGCGGCCCGCGTTGAAGCCACCACGGCCGCGGTCCATTTTACGCGGTCCGCACTGAGGAGATTCAGAGACCCCATGCCTTGAAGGTCAGGAGACCACTGCGGACCACTGTCCATTTTGCGCGGCCCGCGTTGAAGCCACCACGGCCGCGGTCCATTTTATGCGGACTGTGGTCGCCAAGTTCAGAGGTCAAGATTTCCAAGCCAAAAGCCTCACCGCGGCCGCGGTCTATTTTGTGCGGTCCACGGTGACCCCGCAGGGGTATTTTTGTCCAGAAATTTTGGCCAATTATAAATAGTTTCTTTTCTTATTTTTAGGTCAAGATTTGTACTAAGATATAGTAGGGAGCTCGTGAACGACTTTTATTCAGCTTTTTGAGTACTTTTAGAAAGATTTCAACATTGAATCTTTCAATTTTAGTTTATAATTCAATTATATGGGTTTTGCTTCATCTATTTCCATAATTTCTTCAATTATTATGAGTAGAATTAACTAGGGTTGTGGCTCAACCCTAGTGTGGGTGTTTAATGGGTCCTTTAAATTAAGGCTTAGATGTGTATGGGTGTTTGGTATTTGGGCTTATTTGTGGTTTCCATGTGGAAATTGGTGGTTGCAAACATTAATTGGTGTTTATTTGACTTGGGTTCTTCTTAAGAAAGAGAACTTGAGTCTAGAAAATCAACCCAACAAGGAATTGGGATGAAATCAAGAGATTGATAGTCCCAATTAACGGGTTAAACCTAGAGATAGTAAAACCCTACTTGAGCCAATATTGCTTGCATAATTTTGACACCCAATTGACCTTGAGAGAGGCAATTAGGGCAAAGACACTCAAACTACAGAGAGGTATAGAGTGGTTAATTTCGTGCATTGGTTATGCCATGTCCCCGTTGTTAACATCTTTGCCTTAGGTATTGGATCTCATTAAATATTCGCCTAGGGGAAAGTCATAATTCTAGTGCCTTTTATCCATTAAGAAAATAACCAAAAAAACATTAGTTAGTTGATTAGCAAATTACCATTAGCCTAAATCGTAGTATAATTGTCAAATCAAAAAGTATGAAAAGTGCAATTAAGAGCACGAAACACTACTAGATTACCTAGAAACTCAACTCCCACAATCATAACTCCCTGTGGATTCCATCCCGATCTTTCGGGTAAAAGCTGATCTGACCCTCATCTTGCTACTTTGTAGTAGTGTAGGTGAGAACCGATCAGAGTGCCCGGAGCCAAATCAATGCAAAAGTCAATATCCCTGTCGGGTGGCATACCCGGCAGGTCTGCAAGAAACACCTCTGAAAACTCATAGACAATAGGCACAGACTCCATAGAAGGAACCTCGGCACTAGAATCACGAACATAGGCCAAACACCCTTTCTCGACCATGCGTCGAGCCTTCATACATGAGATAACCCTGCTGGAAGAATGACCAGGAGTCCCCCTCCACTCCAATCGAGGTAATCCCGGCAAGGCTAAGGTCACGGTCTAGGAATGACAGTCCAGAATAGCATGATAGGGCGACAACCAATCCATCCCCAAAATGACATCAAAATCAACCATATCAAGGAGTAGAATATCTACACTTGTCTCAAGACCACCAATAACCACTACGCGCGAACGGTAGACACGATCTACCAAAATAGAATCACCCACCGGTGTAGACATATATACTGGAGTACTTAGAGAATCACGAGGCACAATCAAACAAGAAGCAAAATATGATGACACATAGGAAAATGTGGACCCCTGATCAAACAAAACCGAAGTATCTCTGCTGCAAACTGAAACCATGAATGTGATGACTGCATCGGAGGCCTCAGCCTCAGGTATGGCTGGAATAGCATAACATCGGGGTTGGGCCCCACCAATCTGAACATCCCTAGGACGGCCTATTGCTGGCTGACATCTACCTCTAGTAGCCTGACCTCTACCTGTAGCACCTCGGCCTCCACCGCTAGCTGGCTCCGGGGGTGGTGGAGCACCTGGTGTGGGAATCATATCACGGTAACCCTGGTGCTGAGAACCACTCGAGGCTCGGGGGCAAAATCTAGCAATGTGCCCCGGGCCACCACATGTATAACAAGATCTCGGCTGCTGAGACTGCTGGCCCTGAAACTGTCCCTATAGACCGGAGTAACCACTTTGAAAACTATGGAGTGGCGGTGCACTGATAAGAGCTGGTGGTGCACTGCGGGATACCTGAAGTGCTGATTGAAACGGCCTAGGAGGATGGCTCCTACCGAAAGAATCTCTGCCCCCAGACGAGGCACCACTGAGTCGGCCAAAATGACGAGGCCTCTTGTCAAACCCCTGACCACTACCCTGTGATAACACCATCTCGATCTGTCTGGCCACATTGGCCGCCTCTTGAAAGGAAATACACCCCCTGTCTCTCTGGCCATCTGCAGTATAATCGGCTGAGCTAGCCCCTCAATAAACCTCCTCACCCTCTCTCGGTCGGTGGGGAGTATCATGATAGCATGTCGGGCCAAAGTGATGAACCTGGTCTCATATTGTGTAACTGTCATAGAACCCTGCTGGAGACGCTCAAACTGCCTCCGAAAATCCTCTCTCTAGGTAACAGGAAGAAACTTCTCCAAGAACAAATCGGAGAACTGAGCCCAAGACAAAGGTGGTGATCCAGCTGGTCTGGTCAAGCAACAATCCCTCCACCAAGTCTTGGCGGGACCTGCTGTCGCGCCCCCCTTTTTCTATCGCACGGGTTAGGTACGGAGAGATCGGGTTAAGACATTATGGACAACTCCTTTAAAAGAAAAGGAAGAGTCGCCACCTAACGATTTAACGGTGCGTTAGGGCACCTAGAGTTGATAACTCGTAGACTAGTTTGCATTACCAGAGAATGGGTAAGGGCTTGATATTATCCCAAGGGGAAGGTGTTAGGCACCCCTCAGGATCCACAATTGTGGGTAGAAGCCAATAAGTTTTGTGAATTTGTATGGTGAGCAAGTAACAAATAAGGTTCACATATGAGGGGATTTAAAACAAGTATGAAAATCTTTAAAGCTTTTTGAATAACATAAACATTTGAAAAGAAGTGTCCTAGGTTTAAAGTAATACGGATCACTTCAATGCAATACCCAGTATGTCACACCTCGAGGAGGCGGCTACACGTGGTATTAGCGTACCGGTCATCATATCCGTATTCTACCATTCCTACCCCGTAAAGTTATTTAAAACGCATGTGTTGGTCACGAAAGCTTATTGCGTGCCATTACCCGTCCCATCCTATAAGTCCTGGAGGGTGATTAGGACCACTAATACTATAATGTAGGAACTAGGCAGAACCCTTAGGTTTAAAAGTCAAAATACTAAGCGACATACAAAAAAACAAGTAGGACTGCACATATGGGGAACACATAGGGACAAATAAAGGCTCATAGATACCTCCACAAGTAAACATATGATTGGCACGTCTCAAACACAATTAAAGTCTCAGAAAGGGAAGTTTCAAGACAAGGGAGTTTTAGTAAAAGAGCAGTAGTTTAAGTTCAAATCCGAAGTATTTAAAATAGTAATTGCAGGAATACAGGTATCAAAAGCATTTTTTAACTCAGGAGCATACAGTTACTCAGAATACTTTTGGAAAGCAGCAAATTGAGCAGAGGTACATTAGTTATTTGAAATTCGAAAATCCGGTAATGGACTAAAAATTCAGTAATTTGTAAGACTGCTTTAAAAAAAATAGTTCAGAAAAGACTTTAGGAGTAATACATCAGATTTAAAACTTAACAGTTTGGAGCTAGATCAGAAGTCATAAACCAGTGATTGAGGAACAAGAAAGTGCACTGTTTAAGAGTTGTTTTTAAAGCGAAATACAGGAGTTAGACAAACAGAACAGATTTTCAGGAAAGGGGCAGGAACATCAAAGTTTATGAATTTACAAAGGGCAGATTAATAGAGGTCTGGTAGATTCGATTCAATTACGTGTTAAACCTAAGGCTTGCCTAGGCGTCTTAACATTTGCCTAATTGTTTTAAGGGTGACATACATGCTCAGACTCTGATTTTAAACATGTTTGCAGAAAAGTTTGTTTTAAACAAATTGGCCATATTTTATTAGATTAAGCATGCTAAGTAGTGGTTTAGCGATTGAAACTCGAACAAGTATAGCCCTAATAGCAGGATATCTAATGCACAAAGGGTTCCTAATAACATGGTTTCTAGAATGCCATGAATATGAAAAATGACAGTTTATTTGTTCATTATTAATTGATCAGGATCATGAGAGGAATAAATGACATGCTGAAAGTGAAAGACCTAAAAACAGGATTTCTAAGATATGCAGTACATGTCCTAAACAGGTTGTTCTATTGCACAAATAGGTAAATAAATCCTATGAACATGTTCTCTACCCATTATGGAAGCTAAACATGCATATTCCCCCACTCGTTTCACTATATAGCCCCAGCGGTCTGTTTACAAGTTATTACAACCCAAATATCGAATGAATTATAGTAATTGAAAGAAAACAAGAAGTTACTCTATAGGGAGCCTTCACATAGGCCCAATATTCCAGCTTCACCCCTTTCAACTTCACACCCTTATCCAGCCTGGGTACGACAAAGCTCCCAAAGGGCCTAAATGGGGGCCCTGGCCAATACCAGCACCCAGGAATGTCGACAGTTACACAAGTGCAGTGTATAGTGCCCTACCTCAGTGTCTCAAGGTTCAGAGGGAACTCATGATCCCCTAAGCGATGCTCACACTGGGGAGGGTAGAACCTAAGGGTCTAGGAATTGTGAAAGTCCTTTTGAAAAGGAGTTTTGAGTTTGAAAAGAAGTTTTGAAGTCACATAGTTTCAGGGAAAACACATAAAGACTAATGTTAAAACAGCAGAGAGTCCTAACTCAGTAGGATACCAAGGAACAATCACAAACAGGGAAAGGGGTTCATGAGACAAATAAGGGTGATAATATGTAATAAGTTTAGGTACAGATTCAGCCTATAGAGATACCAAATAGTCCGCAACTTCTACACAAACATATAGGGGATAATAAGCAGATAGGAGGAATGGGGAACAACTACAGTATAGGACATGATAAGCTACAGAAAACAACACAGGATTAAGTTAAACTAGAAGAAGAAGAGAGGTCATATAAGGGATTAGGCATGCTAGTGACATAGCAGGCAATAGAAACACAAATAGAAGCATAATAGGAACGATAGGAAATTTAAATAATATTGAAGCATGTTGCTTGGAATACTAGAAACATACCAGTTATGCAACCAAAAAGCAACAGTAGGATAGTGAATAGCACAATATTAGCCTTGGCTTAGCAGCCGGCTAATAGTAAGCAGCAAAGAGTAACAATAGAGACAAGAGAGAGAGCCAAGAAGCAGAACACAAGAGAGTATTCTATAGAGAATTGAGCAAATCTTCGACTGCCTAATGTTAGTCTGTCCGTTATGCAAAAGAGAATGGAGTACTTATAGTGTTGAAAACGAGTAAACAAATAAGGCAAGGAACAATGGCTTCACACAAGTATGGGAATAGTGTTCAATTACTATCAATTAGGGATATGGACTCCCTTGATTAAGGAATCAAGATCAAACGGACACAATCAAAGATAAATAAGGAAAAGGAATCATTGCAAAATTGATTTTACTATAATAAGAGTAATAAAGTATAAATTATGTATTAAGGCTATAACATACAATTAAGGAAGTATGTATTAACATAAAAATAGGGCAGCGTACCAATTTTGAATTCTAAAAATAGGTTCAAAGAGATGCGCTTGAAAATCACAGAGAATCAGTGATAAACAAGGAAAGTATCACATAGATAAGGAAGCAATTCAAAATCATAGGCATAGGTCATATATCACGAGTAATTACACAGAATCAGTGTAATAATCATGTGAACAATTAATAACGAGCAATCGGACTCGATAAATAGCAGGTATTGAGAAAAATCAATCAAACCATAAGAACAATTTCGAGCAGGAAACATAAAGCACATAGGCCACACATGAAACCAAGAACACTCATGAAAGTCATGCAAGCATGTCGAACAAGTAAGCATAGAGATCGAAAGCAAAAAATCAGAAACTAGGTTTCGATTAAGGATTTAGGGTTTCAGCAAAGAATCAAACAAAGTAGAAAAACCTCGAATAACAAGCGAACATAAGAAGAATCGTAAAAAAAATAAACTAAGGAATCAGGGTTTAAAATCGTTTAAGAGGGGTTCGAAGAACCCTAGTTCTTAGAAAACGAAAATCATTCGAATAATAAAAGGTTTTTTTTTAAAGAAATGTAGATGAAAATCACTGAGATAAATGCAGATCTTAAGAGAAGTTGAAAGGTCAGAACTAGGGTTTCAGAGAGAACCCATAGATAACTGAAAAACCTGGTGTAATACTCAGAGAGGGTGGTAGTCGGAACACCACCGGGTTGATCCTGGCCGGAGAAGGCCGGAAACGCCCAGGCAGGAGCCTCCATGGTCGTTCTGGCATGGTTGAGTCTCAAAGGGTCTCAGAGACAAGGTGACAGGAGAACATAGCTTCATGGTGGTCGGTGGTTGAAGGGATGAGCCTGGGAGTGGCCGGAGATGAGGGTGAAAGCCATCGGAGAAGAAGGAGACCCCAGATAGTTCTAGAGAGAACTGGGAGCGGAGGAGTCGAGGAGAGATAGAGAGGGAGACGGAAATGAGAGGTCTGGGGGGTGGGTTAGGTTAGAGTTTAATTATGGAAGGGTGGATAGGAGCCGTTGATCTCAGAGATCAACGGTCCAGATCAAAAGGGCTTGGGTCGGGTAATTAAAACGGGTTGAGGGTATGGGTTGTAATTGGGTTAATTAATTGGGTGGGTTTGGATTATAATCAGGCTAGAAATTAAATGAGATGTGGCTAGTTATTAAATACCCATGAAAAAAATAGATAATTAATTAAATAAAATAGCTAATAATTGTATAAATGAAATTAAGTTAAAAATAAGTATTTACACTAATTAGACGATATAAAAATATAAAAGACATGAATTCTGATTTTAAGGGTATAAAATGACTAATTAGGTTATAACTGCAAAACAATTGTAATTGAAATTAAATAGTACTTAATTGATCAATTTAGGAAATAATTGAAATTTAATAAGTAAAAAGTGATTATAAATGACATATTAAATTAAAACAATATTTTGAGATTATTTAGAGCGTAATTTATGAATTATAAAAATATGAAAACAGTAAATAAATAGGGAATACTTCAACTAAAAATGTAAAAATTAGGAAAAATATTCACTATTACAAATAATGATTTTGAAAACTTATATGCAAGTTTAAAATAATTTTGAGAAAAAATTGGGTATCAACAGCTGCCCCTCTTTACCCGGAAGGATGAAAGAGTTGTCGGGTAAAGACATGATGGCCAATTTTGACCTGAGATGAAGTTGCGGGATAGAATTCGGCCGCACCCTGGTTTCTGAGGTGCCTACATATCCCTGGTTTTACAGGAATCAGGCCTCATGTAGTTCCGGAGTCATCGGCGAAATATACCGACGATGTTTCACAAGAACGGACACAAGGTGCATGGTGGGGTAAGAATACGAAGATCTTTCGGCTTTGTGACGAAGAACTGGAGTGGTCCGCTCCTGCCTGGTTAGTTGTTCCGGCCGGGCTACCTACAAATAAAGATTGAATGTATATTGCATTATATAAACATGATGCAAGTTCCCGTTGGACTATGAATGTTGTCTTCGGACAATTAGGGTGATGTCCTTAGACCATGATGTCGTGGGCCATGAATCGCTTGGTGCGGGATTCGCAGTCTATGAAATGATGTTTTCGGGCCATGAGGATGGTGCCTTCGAACCATTATGCGTTTAAATAAGTTGGCGATATTTCAGTCCATGAAGAATGCAATAGCATGATGCTGACATGACAGAGCTTAGTCTTGCGATTTGCTCAGTTTTTCATATAAGAGCTTCCAGGCTATATGTCCGGGCTGCACACGCAAAACGAGGTGATATAAAAGGAGGATTTCAAGGTCTCGGAACACCGTTTTGACATATAAAACAAGGGATGACCTTTTGGGTCATCACAATTTTTTCCAACCTGAAGATAGTTTTACTTGTATGATAAATTTAAAAAATTAAAATCAATTATTTGGTATGTTAGTACAAAAGCTGTAGACGTTCATAGTTTCCGTAATTACGTGACATCCTAATGGCATTCTAATTGTATTCATGACAAACAAAACAATTTTTAACATCAAATAGTAAATTTCTTTTAAGAACTATTTTATTTATGTACAATAAAATGTTAATATTTTTGAAGTTCTAAATATTAAATTTTTCAACGTAACCAAATAAGGAAGTATGTAATATATAAAATTTAGTTGATTTTGTAGTCCTAAATATTAGGAAATAATTAAATGAGTTTTCCTACATATAATGAAAATAATTAAATGAGTATTCGTACGTATTAGGAAAATAACTAAATTATCATTTTATCCAATGTAAACTCTATTTTTAAAGGGTTAAAAAAAGCGAGCGACATTTCGCTAAGGGCATTCGTGCTTTAATATAATACTAGTCTCAAGGTACGTGCGATGCGTGTGTATTCTATCTCATTGAGTACTAATCTATTTAACATATATGTTTAAATAATAAAATAAAAGTATAAGTTCCTGAAGATGATCATATATGTTAATCGTACATAATAACTCAATAAATAAAGAAAGTCTCATAAAAATCCTCAATAATAAGTCAATAATTCAACTTAAAATATATATCAATTTAATAATATTATAAATTTAATTTCACAAATTATCATGCTTCCTTTTCAGTTTCATCAAGAACAAGTCCTTAAAAATCTAAATAGTGCTGAAGGATAGAATTTAAAATATATATTAATGCAACTAATAATCTACAACTTTCATATGATCACAAAATCAAATTAAATAGCAATGAAAATAAATTTAAAACATTAAAATGATACTAAAGCAAGTTTGTGAGAGACTTTATAATTGAAAGAAGACTCATCCATGACATATTTACTCCGGAAAATGACTTAGAATTAGAATTCTTTTTTTTAAAAAGGCAGCCTCGTGCATAAGACATCCCACGTAATTTAAGTGCATGATCTATATAAAGTAAAAAATTTAATATTTTTAAAGTTATAAATATTAGGACTTTCAGTCCAAATAAGAAAAAAATTAATAAGTAAAAGTTTTATTCATTTTAAACTTCAAAAAAATATAAAAATTAAATGACTTATTAGAGAAAGTATTCTTATAATAATTAACATTAATTTGGAAAGACTTCAGATTTTTGTTTTGTTTTTAAAGATCAAATTTGAAATGAAAAGCGTTAGTTTTACTTTTAGTCTTTTATTATAGGTATTTTATTAAATATTCTAGAATTAAAATATAATAGGCACATTATCTCTTATTAATGAACGGAATGAGAAAACAAACATGGTAAAAGTTGTCACGACCCAAATTTTCACCCTTTAGGCCATGACTGCGCCTAACGTTGAACCCGCTAGGCCAGCCAACGTATGACTTGCAATAGCAATTTAAAATCCATTTAATAAGAAATAACACACTAACCTTTCAACTTTAACTAAATCAACCATATACGGGGATAATAGTGGGAAACCGTTTAACCGTACATCAATAACATACTTTTCCCAACAATAATCTTTCCGCATCGAAAATAAAAATAACAAAACCTGAATGCGGAAAGGAAGAACATAACAATCATGAAATAACGTAAACTCCCAAAATCGGGGTGTCACAATCTCACGGATTAACTACTAGAATACTAATTACAAGTCTGGAATGAAAGTACAACATTGTCTTGGAAATAAAGGAGAAAGACAATGAAGCGGTAAAGGAAAGAAGCATCGGGATCCATGGACGCCAGTGTATACCTCGAAGCTCTGATGTGGACTGAAGGTATCTCCCTCAGAACGCTCCACGGGGTCCGGTAGCAGGGTCTGCACAACACAAGGAAGTGCAGTGTAGTATCAGTACAACCGACCCCATGTACTGAGTAAGTGCCAAGCCTAACCTCGGCCGAAGTAGTGACGAGGCTAGACTTAGCATAATACGATCACATGTCCTAGTCTAAGCAGATATATGTACAAGAATTAACCGATAATGAAAACAAGTATGATCAACTAGAAGAGATATGGGAACAAATAGGGGGGAAATATTAACGGGGCAGCAATGATATCGGAACTTAAACAATAAAATAAGCTATGGAATGTACATGATGGGGATACAGGAAGTCAACATCTAATTCACGACGATACAGTGCGAATGAGGCTGGAAAGTAAAAACAGAATCCGAAGAAACAGCTATCAGTATACGGGAATCAATCAAATAACAGAGCACGGCATGTCCCCTC